>CAUYQV010165300.1:0-13879 GCA_963574575.1 Galagoides demidoff | reverse complement strand
CGCCTGTGGTCCCAGCTACTTGGGAGGCGGAGGCAGGAGACTCGCTTGAGCCCAGGAGTTGGAGGTTGCTATGAGCTGTGATGCCATGGCACTCTACCCGGGGGGATAGCTTGAGGCTCCGTCTCAAAAAAAAAAAAAAAGTTACATTCTGAAGTTCCAAGTGGACCTATCTTTTGGGCTACCAATCAGCCCACTACATGTGGAAACTATGTCACACACCCTATTTTTTACTTATTTTATCATTAGAACCTAACACAGTACAGGACAGAGCACTTTCTCAATAAATGATAATTAAGTGGATGAGCAAGTGGTTTAATTAATGAATTCATGCTCTCTAAATTCACAAAAAACAGATTTATTTACCAGAATAGTGGCATGTGCTGTCAATGACAAACAGGTCAACTGGATAAAAACAGGCCTAGAGCCTGAAGTCAGTGGGGGACCCAGACAGGAAGCCTGAGGGTTTCTGGACCATCGTGGCTTCAGGGGAGACAGCAATTACAGCAGGATTCAAAGGAAAGCAAAAGGCTCGCCCACTGCATACCAGGAACAAGGGCAAAGGAGGGAAATAATGTCTCAAGCTAAGTTGAGGAAAGGATGAGGGTGCATATAAAACTCCAAGGCAAACTCATAAATAGAACATCATGGATAAGAGACAAAGAGAGGGTGGGTTTCATGTGCAGGCTTCTAATGAGCTGAATTTATGAGGCTGTGTAAGCATATAAAATTAATGGCGATAGTTTAATAAAAATTCATGATTTAGAATTCAAAATAATTTCTGTTGTGGTACAGTTGCCTGTGATTATTGATTACATTGACTGTATAGTTTTACAATTCAGATAATGATCCGGATTTTTTCTAGGCTCTCTCTCACTTGGCAGGGAAAAAAAAAGTATAAAGAAATAAAGCACTAAACATCACCATCTAGATGTTTTAACCATATTGGTGACTCGGACCCAAGGATGCATTTTAGTTAAATCCTATCTTACGTGCCTGAAGGGAATTTTTCAACCCCTTTTTTTAAGACTGGGTCTTATTCTATTGTCTGGGCCAGAGTGAGGAGGCATCATCATAACTCACAGAAACCTCAAAGTCCTAGGCTCAATCCGCCTCCCTCAGCCACCCATGTATCGGGGACTACAAGTGCACACCACCACACCCAGATCATTTTATTTTTTAATTTTTTGGTAGAGATGTGGAGGGTGGTCTCATTTGTTGCCTATGCTGGTTTCAAACTCCTGACCTCAAGCAATCCTCCTGCCTTGGCTTCCCAAAGTACTAGGGTTACAGGCATGAGCCACCATGCCCAACATTTTCTCTCATTCTTATCCGCAGATAAACTAAGGTCAGTCTGACAATAGAACACAAGAGCCCCACGCTCTGATGAGCCTGCTTGACACAAACTGGGGGGAGGTATTGATGGAATATAAAAGAACTTATTATTGTCATTAATTATCCTGACATTTGTCTTCTGGCTACACATGTTTAATAAAATCCTACACTTTCCTTCTCTATGATTCAAATCATTTTTAGTTCTATACAGAATAATAGTTACATATTATGCTAATGTAATACTCTTAATTCATTTTCTAGTGTTAAAGTAACTGATTAAAGCATGAGAAATACACATATACACATATAATTACAAAACAATGTAAATCTTATAACCTTTGATAATACCAAATGATTTAATATATCTTAACATGTGTATGTCTGTTTTGTTTTTTGGCCAGGACTGGGTTTGAACTCGCCACCTCTGGCATATGGGGCCAGCACCCTACTGCTTTGAGCCACAGGCACAGCCCAGCATGTGTATGTCTGAAAGAAGGTTGTAAATGATGAAGAGTCATAAAGGGAAGGAAAGAGAAGGAAGACATGGCTGTGATAATTTTTACATCATCTTTCTCAGTGAAAGTTTGATGATTTTTGAAACTGAGTAAGAAGTACAACTAAAATTAAAAATAGCTGGGCATTGTGGTGGGCATTGTAGTCCTAGCTGCTTGGGAGGCTAAGGCAAGAGAACCACTTAAGCCCAAGAGTTTCAAGTTGCTGTGAGCTGTGATGCCACAGTACTCTACTGAGGATGCCATAGTGAGACTCGGTCTCAAAAAAAAAAAAAAGTCACGAGGCCAAGGATGGTGGCTTATACCTGTAATCCCAGCACTTTGGGAGGCTGAGGTGAATGATTCCTTGACCCCAGGAGTTCAAGGGTATGGTGAGCTATGATCATGCCACTGTACTCCAGCCTGGGTGACAGTACAAGACCCTCATTTCAACAACAACAACCAAATAATGCTTATGAGAAGTAAGTTTGGTGGAGTAATGTGGTAGATAGAGAGGTTGAGTAAGGAGAATTTGGTTTACCATTTTATACCTTTCTGAAAGGTTCTAATTATCTGTTTTCACAATATACCTGGTATTGCTTTTACTGTGTAATCACAGGGCAAGCAATATAGACAGCATCCATCAACATTGTAGACATCAGAGTCAAAACTTAAGTTCAAATCTGAACTTTACCACTTGCTGGCTGTGGGACAGTCACCGACATCCTTAACCACTCCGTGCTCCATCTATAAAACAAGGGTAATAACAGAAGCTACTTCACAGAGATGCCATGAAGATTAACTGCTTAAGCTGGACTCAGTGGTGTCACATCCTGTAGTCTCAGCTACTTGGGAGGCTAAGGCAGGAGGACTGCTGTAGCCCAAGAGCTTGAAGCTACGGTGAGCTGTGATCATGCCAGGGCACTGCAGCCTGGGTGACAGAATGAACCCTGTTACAATTAAATCTAAAAAACATTTTAAAGATTAACTGCTGTAGGGTAAAAATTTACAAACATGAAAAAGTACAAACCCAATGGCACCTGTGTATCCAATGTTCAATTTTAATAGACTTTATCACATTTTTTCAAATCATCGGGTATTTTATAAACAAATAAAATGGTGCAGATACAATGAGCTGTACTAACTAACCCCAGTACCCGCTCCCTCTTAGAGGTCACCATCATCAGAAGTTTCATATGTCTCTTTTATACAGATATTTTAATATTTTTATTCTATATACGCAGACATAAATAATACATAACATTTCACCTGTTTCTAAGTTACACAAGTGGTGTCTAACTCTATAGATCCATTTTCACCTCAGTTGCTTTTTCCTAATGTTTTTGAAGTTTATTCGTGTTCACAAAATAGATGTAGCTCACCCATTTTTCCCTGCTGTATAATATCACATGGTTATACTGCACGGTATGCATGCATTGCCTGTTAATGCACATTTACGTTTTCCAGGGTCATCTCTGTCTGCTCTGAGTACAAAGCCCCTGAGTACAATGAAACCTCCCACAAGGTTTTACCTGCACCTATTTCCGGCATAATCTTTCCCAGTAGCTGTCAGCCCGGGCACATGCATCAGTTTGCCCTGACCAATCTCTCTGTTGGTCTATTGTGTTTCCAAGCTGCTCCTCCCAGTGCCATCAAAATAATTTGTCTGTACATAAATCACAACCAACCTCTCCTTAACTACATTAACATTTCCAAAAATAAAATCCAAGCTAATTGGCTTGGCATATAAAAATCCCTTCAGGATCTGGCCTCTGCCCAATCTCATTTCCCGCCACTCTCCTCCTATGCCCCCCCACATGTCAGCCAGGGCACACTCCTGAGGACCCCGGCAGGGACCATGCTCTGTGATTTCCTCAGTCTATGCCTGTGTCTTGTATATCCTAGGAAATCTTCCCCTCCTCCTCCTTCTTCTTTTCCTAGACTGAAAGCCTTCTCTGTCCTCTTCAGATAGAATAAAAGCTCCCTGTTCTTTGTTCCCTGAGATGGTATACTACAAGCATAAATTAAAATGCTTGCACAGTGTCCCCTGGGTTTTTTCCCCAGGTATATTCCCCATTAACTATATGCTCCTAGGAGGGAGGGACTGTATTCCAGCCATCTTTATATCCCCAGAACCCAGGGCTCTGAAACAGAGAAGAGTTTAATGGATGTTGATTAAAGGAATAAATGGATAAGTCAAACTTTATAGCAATTGAGAGCAATTGAATGTTCATTTATCAGTAAAGAGGGAAAGAAGAAAATCTGGTGTCTGTCCTTGATATTGGTTAAAATGAAGAGCAGAGGCAGGAAATGCCACTAGGAAAGGCACTGCAATGCTCTAACAAGGTGTCACTCACTGGTGTTGCTGTATATCCGGAGAGGATCTAAATGGCAGTGTGTCTTAATGGGTATAATACTAAGGGGAGCTATAGCTGGCTCTAACATCCTTAGACAGAAAGATGATGACAATCGTGTTTATCATAATTTCCTTTCACAATGTACCAAGGTGTGCCCCTAAGCCCATCTTCTTTTCTACCATGGAATACGTGTCATGTATAGTGTCCTAACCTTCACAAAGCTATTTCATGGCAACAGACCGCAGGCTTCTAAGAAAAGCCTTAAGGCGCTCGTTGAGGGACTGCTGTGTGCTAATAAGCGTTTCCTAAAATGACAAGGAATCTGTGCAGTAGATGAAATGTGCACTTATTCATAACGGGGTCATCAGTGAAGCTGCTGGAGAAACCGATGTGTCCGTGTGTACAATGTCAGCTGGGCAACCGCTCAGAAAGCTGATTTTTCATCCTGCTCATTCTAGAGATGAGGACACAGACAGTAAGAGGTGGTAGGAGATTTCAGAGTTGACAGTCTAACAAAGGTTGGACCATCATGGCTGGCACTCACGGCGGGCACAGCAGGCTCTTGGCTAAGCTGATAAACATTATTATTTCATTGAATCTTGACCTCAAATCTATGATGTAAGCATTCATTTTCCACTTTACAAACTAAGAAACTAAGGCTCAGTTGGGCTCTACAACTTGCTTCTACTCATCAACTCAAGGTGATAGAGCTGGATTGTCACCAGATCACCCCGATGTCAACACTGTTGCTTTTAGCTGCTATTATCACATGATGTTGGCAGCTGTTTTCACCACAAAAGGCTGCCGCGCACAGGGGGCCAAATCCAAGCTAATGCTTTTCATCTTATGCGTTGCTCAATTAAGAAAATTACCAACCCATGGTTTGGCTGCCCAGCTTGCTTCCCTCCTTTCTAACAGCATGTGGGCATTTCCATTACTGAAGCCAAGAGTCTCTGGGTGTTCCTCCATCAGAGTCTTCCCTCCCAGGATGGTCAGGGGATGGCTGTGGGCAAAGCCCGACTCAGTCAACCCCTCCCTCCCAGGGATCTGAGTTACCACCGGGCCTCAAACACCAGAGAAACTACTGAAGTCAATTTCTTCCAGAGTCCACAGGAAGAAATTACGGAACAACTTCCACCCAGGAGACCCAGTGAAGTTGCCCAGACCTACTCCTCCCAGCCCCGGTTCTTCATTCTTCCTGTCAGCTTCTTCCAAGCCCGTCTGCCTTTCTAAAGAATTCCATTTTTGTTTAAAATATGCAGCATTGCTTTCTGTGCCTTACAATCAAATCACTAGTACAAGTGTAGTGGTCTCCCACACCTATGGGCGCTGCCTTTAAACATCCATATAGAAGATATGAATGCCATCAAGTAGACACATGAATCGAACGCCACACTCAAAACGAAGAGGGAGTTCAAGGTGTTTCTGTCCAGTTATGGCTTTAATATCATAATCTTTCCAGTCATGACCACAAAGCGCCCCCTCTCTCAATGTTAGCCGCATTTACCACCCCTGACTTGGAGTTTCTTCGCTTCTTTGCCAAGGAACACAGTGAGAGCTTAAGCTTCTGCTATAAGGCAGCTTTGGACAGCCGGAAACATAAGAGAAAACAGTGATGGTGACCTCCACTCTAAAGGTCCCAAGAAGGCACAGGAAGGTAAGGTAAGCCTGTTTCCGCACACCACCGAGTATGGAAACCACTCTGAATGGAAGTGTAAACACGGCAGGAACTATAAACCTTGGGTTCACACAAAACTTTCCTGGAAGTTGCCCAGCCAGAGGCCTAAGCTGCAAAGATTTTCTAGCCGCCCATCTCCAATCCCTTTTCTGGCTGCATTTGTACCGTATTTGGAGTGCTTGCTTCTTACCGGGGCCTGTTCTTTATGTAGAGTGCTTTATATATGTATAACATATGCATATATATAAATTCTTTTAACCCTTTCAAGAACTTTGAGGTACCTATAATCGTGATACCCATTTAATGGATGAGAACAATGAAACAAAGAGAGGTTATAGAATTTGACCAGGAAAAGAATGTTTAACAGCCTGTGCAACAAAGCCATTGACTTGGGACATTTCCTTGATTGTCAAGTCATGTCTCTGCAGTCCTGTATCCGTTGTGATGAAGATATAAAATACTTGGCTCGGCAACCGTAGCTCAGCGGTTAGGGTGCTGGCCACATGCACTGGGGCTGGTGGGTTCAAATCCAGCCCGGGCCTGCCACACAACAATAACAACTACAACCAAAAAATAGTTGGGCATTGTGGCGGGCACCTGTAGTCCCAGCTACTTGGGAGGCTGAGGCAAGAGACTTGCTTAAACCCAAGAGTTGAAAGTTGCTTTAGCTGTGATGCCACAGCACTTTTCTAAAAGGTGACATAGTGAGATTCTGTCTCAAAAAAAAGATGAAAAATACTTACGTGAGAGTATCTTTTTCCCAGATTCAAGAGAAGAAGGGTCATTTGCTTCCTGGACTGTGTTCACTGGGAAAATTTTAAAAATCCCTGAAAGCCCATAGTCACAGGAAAACAGGCAATGAACAGAGGGGCGGAAATAGAGCCTAAGGGGAAATGGGTGCTAGGAGCCAACACAAGTTGAGCTTTTGAAGAATTTTGAGAAAGAGAAAAGAGGAAATTAGGGGCACCTGCCGTACTGTTGCAGGCAAGATACTGGCAGAGCAGTGCAACAGAGGGTGTTAGACGGTCTTCTGTATATAAGGGGAGTTTTAGGAGGATCCTCCTTGAGAAACCTCAGGGAAGGCTAACGCCCCTCCAGGGACTTTTTGGATATTAGCCTAATACTTTTTTAATGTAACACTGTATTAAGAGTACTCAGAATATGCTAAGATTAAGATGTTGTCCTAATGCTAAAGAGAATGAAATCTTTTTCCTCTAAAGACCATGCAGGTGGGTTGTGACTTTGATGATCCACAGTAACAAGGAGACTTCCTTGCACTCAGTACAGAGAGCAGACTCCGGAACTCGGCAGTCGAGCGGGCAACACACACTGAGGAGCAGAACGGAGCCCCTCCGAAGGAACAGAACGGAGCCCACTGTATGTCAGGGGCTATAAAAGGTGACCAGATCTCAGTTTCCATCCATAAGAAGTGCACAGACTGGCTGGGAAAACCAGGCACATAAATGACTACAGTAAATAGTTGTTGTAATAGTGCCATATAAAGTGATATGTTGAGGCCTCTGCATGCCTGCCTGCACGCTCTGCTGTCTGTGTTGTGTGTTGATGTTTAGGGCCTGTGCACAGGCAGGCTGCCAACTGCAGTCACAGATAACCCTGCTTTTAATGGACATAAAATTGGCAGTGATTCTTTTTTTTTTTGTGGAAGATTTTTAACTACTGATTTATTTTTTTTTAATTTATTTTTCTTACATATACAAGTGTATATTAGGTTTCCATTTTTGCCTTTACAGAATTAAAAGGCTAAATTTAATGACAATAATAATATTTAATATAAGGACTGAGAACAAAAACCTCATAAAGAACGAATGAAGACAAATACATTCAGAAAAGAAATCAGACAATTGCTGCAATGAAATATTAGGCAATAATAATAGTAATAATGCAAAGAAAGTAACATTCCCATTGTCAGGTAGAAGTATGTCTATTATAGAATACTTTGATCAGTTAACGTCTTCTATAAAATTTAATTATTTTTATACACATATCTCATTTAATCTCCAAGGCAGTTTATGTCTTTTGTGTATTAAAATTTTATTTCATGCAAAACTTGGTTTGTATGAAACTTTTACATACCTGTGGACCACATAAAATTTTAAAAGCTGGTTTCTAATGTCAAATAATAAATCAGAGGATAGTCATAAAATGAAACATTGAGCAGCCGTTAAAGAAGAACAAAGTAAATAGTTTCAGACAGAGAAATAGAAAGTTAAATAGGCAGTACACAGATAAAGGACAATCTCTAAAAAGTATTCTCATGCAATTTCAAAAATTTCATAAGATAGTAGTTTACTACTAATGTGAAAAAATACAGGGATATGTAAGCATACACTTATCTGCTTGAGATTATTTAAATTATTAGTGAAAAAGAAATTTTGGTTCTGTTCACATTTTTACCAGTTTTTAAAGTACTTTATTTTTTATCAAATCAGCACATTCTGTCTTGCTAGCCTTGAAACAACAAAAACAGTAACAATAAAAAGACTCCTATCATGTCTCCTATGCTACCGAATTCTTTTCCCCAAAACTACTCTTTTTACATATCTCTTTATTGGCTTTTATATTTCTAATTAAATGCCTTAGATTTATAAATTCATAACATATCAATTTTTATATTATATATTGACTTTGCATCATGGTAAGTATCATCTGACATCAACATTCCCCATGTCCAAAGTCTTCCTGATGGGCACACTTCTTTTTTAGATGTCTATGTTTTGAATTGTATTAATACTGTTCCCTGCTGAGTAAGATAATAATAGTCAAACCTGCTGTCATTATTTTTCATCTCTTGCTTTCCTTGTTATGTTGCATGAAGTCAACATTGCCTTTTAAAGATTTTTATATTGTTTTCCTTGCTGTACTATTTATCCAAACTCCGTTACTCCTAAAACTTTTAACAGAATTATAATGCTTATCCCAATACTATTTTCCACATGGGCAAAATGAATCAAATCAAATTAAATCAAAATGATTTTCCCACATAAATCCTCCTCTTTAGATCCTCCAATTTCTTGTGAAACCTGGTCTGATTGTTCTTTAGGCCAATGATAGGGCTGCTGGACTCTAACTTTCTTTTGCCACTCACCTACGATGAAGTTTCTTGATTAAATTCTTCTCTGCTAATGGAACAGCAGTGCTAGGTTGAGAATATGGAAGATTATTTGCCAAAACATTGTTATGTTTGAAAATGTCTTTATTTGTACTTGACCAGAGTTTGGCAGCAGATAGATTTTTAGGTTGAAATTATTTTCATCAAATTTTATATGCTAATGGCTCCATAGACCTGTCCAGTCTATTCACTCATGTCCTTCTGAAGCAGTTTCTTGGATTAAAACTTTGTTTTTTTGTTATTTCTTTTTACAACTTCTATCCATTTTGATATCGTACTTCCTAGAAAATATTCTCATTTCCTTTTACTTTCTACAGTCAATTTTTTGTCTTTTTATATATTTATCACAGATTTCCTCCACTTAATTACTAACCCTTCATTTTATATATATACATACATTTTTGAAGTTTTTGGCCAGGGCCAGGTTTGAACCCACCACCTCTGGTATATGGGACTGGTGCCCTACTCCTTTGAACCACAGGCACTGCCCCCTTCCAGTTATATTTTTAATTTTTATTTACAAGAGCTCTTTTTCATTCCCTTATTAGTATTATCATTTTTTTTGGCTAGGGCTGGGTTTGAACCTGCCACCTCTGGCATATGGGGCCGGCGCCCTACTGTTTTGAGCCACTTAGAGGTGCCGTCCTCATTCCCTGATTCTTTAAAAATGATAATAATAACATTCTTATTTTATGGAAGCAATGGTTTCTTTTGTTTCACTGGTGATGTAAATTAGTTTCTTTTTTTTTTCTGTTCCCTGAATTGTCTCTTTTTGTAATTCACTTTTTATTCATGTTAGTCTTGATATTGTATCTTAAGCCCTTTCTCAAATGTCTGAAGATTCTGAATTCTTCGAGTCATACTTAAGAGAAAGTCTCCAAGAAGCTGAATTAGAGGCTCTGCTTGGTGGGCAGGGTGTGAAGATGAGTGAAACCATTTTTTTGGTTGTTAGAACCCCTCTGGCATCTTTAACTAAATGTCCATTTGAGTGAATATTTTCGGTTGTGGTTAATCTCCTTGCTAGTGAATGTTAACCCAGCTGCTGGGAATCTGGTGGCCAAAGTGAAGTGATTTGGCTGGGGATACCACAGCTCCCTGTCTCACTCTCATGCTGCTCTGGGCCTCCTTGGACACCAAGTTTATCCCCTCCTTTGTGGTATGTGGAGCCCCCGCCCCTGCTTCTGAGCCTCAGGTCAAGATTCTGCAGAGGGGGTTACTGTACTGACCATTTTCTCCTCTGCAGCACGTATGCCCTGCTCTTTCCACTCTGTGGAGTCAGTCATTCCCTGTCTATCTGCTTCCCACCTTCTAAAAACCCACTGACATCTAGGCTGGCGCCTGTGGCTCAAAGGCTCAAAGGAGTAGGGTGCTGGCCCCATATGCCAAAGGTGGCCGGTTCAAATCTAGCCCTTAGCCAAAAAACAAACAAACAAAAAAATCCACTGACATCTCTTGTATTTCTTCCTTCGTGCTCTTGGCCTTCAGTTTTACTTACAAGCTTTGTATGCCTGTCACTGCTGTTGAGGAAAGAATGGTGGTAAATATGCTTTTTGTTTGCCATGTTTAATTGAATGCACATGTGTTGTTTTTTAATAAACATGCAAGAGGGACCCAGGGACCCAGAAGTTTTGGAAGTGTACAAAGAAACTTTTTTTTAAGGGTGGCTGGCCCAGGGAAGATGGGAAAGAAGCAGGGGAGCACTCCAGGGCCTACCTGAGTACCAGAAAGAAAAATGTGAGACAGTTAACTTACATTCTGGCACAATCTATTCAACATTACCAGCGGGCCCACTGGAGGGGTTTTTTCACATGGCCTGAATGTGACCACCACAAAATACAATGTACATGAGTAAAGGGGGGATACTGAACGAGGTGTGTAACAGGGCAGGAAGACTGATAAATTTTAACTGCAAAACACGAGAGAAAGAAACTGCTATTCAGTTCTAGGTGACTGTATTTTTACAGAAAGATATATTTATTTCTTCCTTCTAAAAACAGGTCAAACATCCAGATTCTTATGTGACGTTTCTGGAATTTGAAGTTTTGGCAACTCGAGATTTTTTAAACATCCACATTGGCCAAGAAATCTCACATCTGATAGAATCATACCTTCATATAGCTAATCTGTGAAGCTGTCTACACCAGGCGTCCTCAAACTACGGCCGTGGGCCACATGCGGCCTGCCTAGGACATTTATCCGGCCTGTGGAGTGTTCTTGCCACTGCTGCCTGTCCTGCTTAGCAGCTGACTCGTACCAGGGCCCACAGTCTGGCCCTCCAGCGGTCTGAGGGATAGTGAACTGGCCCCCTGTTTAAAAAGTTTGAGGAGCCCTGGTCACACACCCTAACACACACACACACACATTCTATGCAAATAAATATTCTCACAGGCCAAAACCCAATATTGTCAAGAATAAGGAATTCCTCAAAATCCCAGAATGTTAGAATAGGAAAGCATGTAAGAGTACAATTACCATAATTCCAGTATTTTATAGATGAAAATTGACACCAGTTTGTTTATTGGTATAAATTTACCAATAAATGTTTATTTTACCAATTTGTTAAAAAGCTAAAGGTAGTAAAATATATGTATGTAATTATTTTGGCTTTTTCTTTGAAGGGTGGCAAGGTATCTTAGACAAAGAGCTGTAATTCATGTCTAGGTTTCCTGTCTCCACAAGCATTCTAGCTAATTTGTATTTTAGTTCACCTCATCGTTTATCAAAAAGCTTTATGTGCATTCCTTCCATAAAACCAAATAAAATTATTTCAACGTCATCTAGAAGGCTTCATATAACGAAAGCACGTAATCACAGTGTGATTATTCTGGATCAAATAATGTCAACACTCGCCTCTATGAATCATTGGCAAGGTACCCACCTTTAACCACTCACTTCACTTTATGTGTGGAGCTGGTAAAATGCTGTATTTATTTCAGGGTCCATTTGTCCAGGTGATTTTCACACTCCAACCTTGGTTCTACCTCCTTTGACTTCCTACACTGAAATTTATGTTGTAGCTCCCAGTGCCCCCCGCTGTGTCCCTCATGAGGTCCTGGTGGCCAGGCCACTAGGAGCGAAGAAATGAATGCAGAAAACCCCGTGGCTGTTCTTAACTAAAGAACCGCAAACATGACCAGAGTCCTCTACAAACCCTCCCAGATTGTCAGAAGAAAAATGGCAACGAGCCGCAGCCATTCAGTGGAGCAATATTTTCCTTATTACTTGCAAAGTCTTTTATTTAGCCTCAACAGTATCATATTTGAAATGATTTTATGACTGGGGGCGATACTTGGGTAGCCATCTGTTCTCTCAGATTAACTGTCAGATGAGCAGTGTGTTTTTAGTCAATGTTTTCAAATGGCTTTGAAATACCAACAAATTCAATATTTGCTCATGACATGAGTAGGGAGTATTTTCATGTGTTTCCTACAAAAAAATTGGGTTTTCCAATCATTTTATACTCTTTCTTTAGTCACTAAGTGGACTCTAGGCAACAGTCAAAGAAGAAAAGAGAGTGGTCGAAACGTCAAGACGGATGTGGGATACCAGAGCTATCTCTCCACTCGCAATTAGGAAAGTAAATCTTTAATTTGGGGATTTCTGCCTATCCGCCATTACAAGCCCCTTCCGGGCAATGATCTGTCAAGTTCTCACTCTCTCAAACTGTTTGTGCCAGGGTCCACATCCATCACTTTCACACTTGCTGCACTTTCAGCCAGAGAGCCAGAAACAATAATTTTCAATTAAGAAACTAGAAGACTCGGGGTTTGATTTATGGTGCATGACTAATTATCAAATAGCTGGCCTAATGAAAATTAAGCTGCTGGTTACTACAAAGATTTAACTTCATTTTCTTGAAGAGATACTGATATGATCTAGAATGTAATTTATTGAAGTAGTATGATGCATTTTAAAAGTCATAGGCATGTAAATGAGATCATTATCATTTTTAAATGACAGGGCTAATTATTGATATGATGATGAATTTTATATTCGGAGTACATATACACCTGAAATAAAAGATCACCTTGGCTTGCAGTAATGATTTTTCACTTCCTTCTTATGCTGCAGGAAGATTTAAAATGATTGCACATCACGTAAGGACTTAAAAAATGTTAACAAAAAAAGAATTAAAATTGAAAATTACATAAATTATTCAGAATGAGTAAATAAAAACTTTAAAATCATGTAAATATTGTCAAGTGAATTTAGCATGTTATAGGTATGTGTTTATTAATTATAGTTTTCTCAGATTGCAAAACAGAGTTGTAAAATGCAAATGCTTAAAATCATAAACGTGCAAGTTTACCTTTATTTACATAAATGAAATAACTTATTGTTGTATTGTTTGTGAGGGTCTGTATCCTATTAACATGGGCTCTACTGACAACTTCTCAGCTTTCTACCCTAGTTTCTCTTTACTCTCCCTCTCACATTCTCCTGCGCCACCAACCTGAACCAGCTGTCCCCTCTTCTCCAAACGTCACATTCATTTCCTGCCAGTCTTCCTTCACTCCCATAAATCTAACTATTCATAAAATTCTTGAAAACCATATCTTCAAATTCTACCATCTTTCAATTCCAATCACAGATGTCACAGGCTCCATGGAATGAGCACAAATTTTCTCCTCATCTTTCCACTTGACCCTGAAAAGCTGTCTCCTTTCTTTCAGTCTTAGAACACGGAGTGATAAACAGTCCTATCTGGAGTTCTCAATTCTGGTTGCTACAGTGGGGACTGGTAATTTTTTGAATTTTTTTTTTTTATTAATTGATTTCTGTGTACATTGATGCAAACATGGGGTACATTGTGCTGTTTCATATACAATTTGAAACACCTTCATCAAGCTGGTTAACATAACTTTCACATCATTCGGTTAATCATTGTATC
>CAUYQV010165298.1:0-88089 GCA_963574575.1 Galagoides demidoff | reverse complement strand
GGGGTGAAGGAAAGGAAGAACAGAGAGAGGGAAGGAGGGGGAGGTCTTGGTGCTTGCCACACCTTTTGAGGGCAAGACACGATTATAAGAGGGAAGTTACCTAACAAATGCAATCAGTGTAACCTGGTTTCTTATACCCTCAATAAATCCCTAACAATAAAAAAAAAGAAGAAAAAAAGAAAATCACTGCTTTAAAATTGTATTGTTCTTAATCTAAACATTTTATATTTCCTCCTTTTGGAGAAAACCTACATGCTATAGGCTCCCAGGTGCACACACTACACTGTTGGGTCGATTCCGTCACAGCCTTTAAGGTGATAGGAGCCCAGCCATTATCATCCTCCAGGGTTATTTTGAATTTTTTTTTTTTTTTTACATTTTGCTTACAGTATTAGTGGTAGAATATACTATGATATGGGTCATCTCTGCTTCTGTATTCGTTTACTTATTACCAGACCTCAACCACAGTCTTCATTTTTCCCTTCTGCTTCTCTTTGCCTGTAGGATGTTCTACGTGTAGTCATGTACTTTGTATTAATATGAGAAATCTTCATATCTGTTTTATAATTTTTATACTATTGGATACTTATAATCAAAACTTTTACTAAGGTATTGAATAAATTTAGTCTTATTTGAAAATTTAAAAAAAGAAATGCTAGGTCAAAAGGTGTATATATTTTTATTTTTAATTTTTTTTCTGAGTTCAGATCTTGCTATGTTGCCCAGGCTAGAATGTAGTGGCTATTCACAGGTGCAATCATAATATGCTACAGCCTTGAACTCCCGGGCTCAAGCAATCCTCCTGCCTCAGCCTTCTGAGTAACTAGGTCTAGAGGTGTGAGCCATCTCACCCAGCAATTTTAATTTTAATAGATATTTTCAAATTGCTTTCAAAAATGCTGTAACTTGTGCTATGGTTTGAACGTTTGCACCCTCTGGAACTCATGTTGAAACTCAATCCTCAGTGTAACAGTATTAAGAAGTGGAGCCTCTGTACTTGTGAATGGTTAATGGGTTCTCAGGGGAGAATTAGTAGGTGAATGAGTTCTCAGGGGAGTGGCTTAGTTACTACAAAAGTGGCCTGTTGTGAAAGCCAGTCTGGCTCCCTGGTGGATGCCCCAGGCTGCCTCAGGAGCCTGCAGAGAATCCCCGTTAGCAAAAAGCTCTCAGCAGTTGTGGCCTTTGACCTTGGACTCCCCAGCCCCCAGAAGTGTTTTTCCTTTATCAATAACCCAATCTCAGGTATTCAGTTAGCGCAATAAAAAAACAGTCTAAGATAACAACTATGAGCAATCATTTAAGACTCCACGGCACTCCTCACAGGGCGATAAATGAGACTCTGCCTCTAAATAAATAAATAAATATAAAAGTAATCTTTTCCTGCATCTCCATTAGCAATAAGTATGCTAATACTATGCTATAAGTATAATCAATCTTTTAAAATTGTGATCATTCTTACAGAAGTAAAGAAATACCTCTTTGTTACTTACATTTACATTTCCCTGATTATTAGTGCAAATTCTTGCTCCATGAGTCACCTACTTGCATCCTTTGCTGAGGTTTTAGTCTTTTTTTTTAATTCATTGCTTTAATTATTTTTTATAGCTAGCTCATCAGTTTCTATTCCTCATCCTGTTGAGAAAGACAGAAAAATGTTGCAAATATTGATCTGTTGCTATCGTATACCATTTGCAAAGGGCTGAAAGCTTCAAAGGGCTACAAAAAATGGTTCAGAAGAAGAGGTTAGAAAACCAAAAGCAAGAGAAAGGATGAAACAAGAAAACGGGATGTTTGAGCACAGGGGAAATGGGATGAGACATGAAGTGGCATGTGGTGAAAAAATAACAACAAAGAAAAGTCAGGTGCTCAGGAGGGAGACACACACACACACACCAGCTCACACCGAGTGTTTATGCCAGGCACTGTGCTAAGCTATTGCCAACTTTTTAGTAGGTAGTAGTATTAGTCCAGCTATCCATGTTGGAGAAACAGAGGCTCAAGGAAGTGTAGCAGTAATAGCAGTAACATAATTAAGGTTGTATTGCTGGTCAGTGGCAGAACTAGGATTTGAACCAGGTCCACCTAACTCTAAGCCCTTAGCTGGTGGGTGGCTGGGCCTGAGAACCACCCAGGAGCAGCCAGTGTGGACAAAGCTGGCATTGAAAGAACTCTGGCTGAGACTGAGCTTCTAAGCTGGACCTTGAAAGGGTTGAAAGGGAAGTGGGCAAAGTCGGAAGAGCGTAAGTTGGGGTGGAGTGGTGTTCTGAGAACTGGTGTGGTTCCGTTACCCGGGGAGGCAATAGAAAGACTCCAGCCCCATGAGGCTGTTCAGGCTCTGAGCCAGGGCAAGGAGGGGCAGCAGATGCGACAGAACCCGCCCTAGACAAAGTAACTCATCCATGCTGATGTCACACCACTCTGGCAATCATGGTGAAACAAATGTCACAGCAAGTTTAAGGAAGAGTATGCAGAAGGAACTCTCACTATTATTAACTCAGTCCCCAGAGAGAGAGTGAACAGCCTTGTTATCATGAAATTCCCAAGTGGAGGGAATTTGACTCCCACGGCCACCTCCTTCTACCTTGTCAGTCTCTGTGATGAGAACCCGGAAGGACAAGAAGGAGCAGCTGGTGAGAGCCAGCAACTGGCAGAGGGAGGCTTCTGTAGCAGCAGGGCCAGAGGCATGGGGTCCTGAGCTGCCCACGTGGGTCCCATGGAGGGCTGCCATCAAGTCATGGATGCTCCCTGAGTCTGCTCCACCTGCAGAAAAATTAGGATGACATCACTCATCCACCCTCCTCACAGGGAGCAGTGAGTCGCTATGAAATGTCGAGGCCCGGAATCAACATGAAGGTTTATGGTGAACTGCAGTGGCAGTGGTATAAAAGCCTTCCTACCCACAGGAAGAAGTTGAGAGACCCCTGTGTCCGGGGTTGGGGGGGGAGTGATGCTGCTTCTCTTCCAGCCTGAATGAGGCACGTGAAGCCCCTTGCACCAGAGAACATGGTGTATATGTATTAATATCAAGTACTATTCTGTGAACAAAGAGGCTTCTCAGCAACCCCCCAAGCAGGAACTTCTGATGGGTCCCCCCAATTGCATCTTACATGCAGCTATATGTCCATGAAAGCACCTTGGAGGGTGGGATCAGCAGACCTGGGCTCACATCTCCTCATGAGCTGAGCCTGACCCTGAATTCCAGTTTTCCCAGCTGTACTGCAGCATAGCAATGCCTGGTGCCTGGTGCCTGGTACCTGTGAAACTTAAATGCACGCAGGGCAAGTCACATTTGGGTGCTTGCAGAATCCAAATTCACAGTTTAACTCTGTCCTTCACTTGGAAGGGCCCGAGTAGGAGGAGGAGAGGGTTGTGGAGAGGAAGACAGATGACCTCTGTAGAAATCCTATCAACCACCGTGCTGTGTGCTCGGTACACTCAGCCGGCCCTTGCGGCTGCCCTGTGAGGTGTGTGCAGACAGGGTAAGCCGCCCACTCCAGGGCTTACCTTGTAAACCTAGGCCTGACATAAAATCTATGCCTTTATATAATATAATATAATATAATACTCATAATCTATTGAATCTACAATTATTTTTCTTGCTCACAATGCCAGAAAAATCTCAAGGGTCAAAATACATGCAGATGAGCTGAGTTTCTCACATTACTGGATGACTCTGCCATCTCCCATTCAACCGTCTCTCGGATGACTCCTGGTTGCCGTTTTATTTATTTATTTTTTTGGTCTCACTCTGCCTCTGCGCCCAGACCTATGCTGAAGAGGAACTAACACACAAGAGACCTTAGAGATGGTCTGATTCAGCTCCTGCTCTCACTGGTGAGGACCCTGAAGCCCAGAACAAGTATCCAAGCCACCCAGTTAGAAGCTCGCCTCCAGGGCCAGCCCTACGCTCCTGCCTTGGGGAGCACAGGGCTTCTCCCCTCTCTTTGTCCCCCTCTCGGGAGCAGGGGTCAGGGATGCAGCATTAAGGCCGGGGAGCGGGGATGTTTTTTCCTTGGGGTTGCATGTCTGGTTCACTGTGCCACTTTCTTCTTCCAGATCTTGGGCATCGGACTGTGAAGATATCAACATTTCCACGGAAAGTGGAAATAATAAATCCTTTTATTGAAAACAATAGGGAGGGAGGGCATTGCTTTTGCATGGCGTTCGGAGCACCCAAGCTGGGCTCTTCTCTTCCCTATTTCCCTAGCATGCCCGGCGGCCCAGCTCCATGTTGGTGGCTCCTGCATTCTGCACCTCCTCTGCCTCCATCAGCCTTTGTCCTTGGGTCCTGGGCCCCTATCCCTGGGCTGGTGTCATTCAGCCATGGTAGTTCATTCTGCTTCTCTCTAGTTCTTCTTGGGTTGATTTCTCGCATTTCATAGGAAGTACTTGAGCATCCTGTCCTACTTCAAGGCTGTGCTACATCATGGAATAAGAAATTGCTCAGAATCTGACACCCTGCATCTAAAGGCCTTTCTTCTACTGACTACTGACCAGGTTGTAGGACTCCGAGCAACTCAGTCTCTGTACCTCAGTTTAATCATCTGTAAAATGAGTACAGTGGCTTCTCTTTGGAAGGTCCCACATCAGAATCAACCAAATAGCGTCCTGAAAAGGGTTTGCACACAAGGGTGTGACAAATGGTTGCTTTTCTCCTTCCAGCACACTGATTATCCAGACCCCATACTCCTGTTATGCTCAGCCAGGATGTCCCAGGAATCTACCTGGATGATGCCAAGTTGAAGTCATCCTTATGTGACCCAGACATCTGGTATGCCCAGCTCCACTCTGCCCCTGCTTGTGGCTATAATTGACCCCTGCAGGTCAATTATACTGGACCGCCTCCATCTGGAGCCAGCCTGGATGTGCCGCCAAAGTCAGGAGAATTTTCAGGGTACAATTATTTATCACAGCCCAACAAGACCAGCCAAGGCCTCAGAGAAAGGAATGATAGGGTAGAAAAGAAACGTGCCTTCGAAACTCGGTTCTAGTTTTCTGCCGTGTCACTCACTAGCTCTCTGTCCTCAGAAAGTCCTTTAGGCTCTCTCCTTGTCACCTGTAGAGAACAATAGACATCCCTTTCTTCCTTCTTCCCTCTACCCTGCCCCATTTCCCTTCGCCTTCAGCAGATGACGAATCAGGCATCTAGGAGTTAGGGATACAAAGTGAGTAGCAACAGATACAAATCTGTCTATGGTGGCATCCTGGACTCAGTCTGAGGAGGCAGAGGTGTTTAATCAAATAAACGAGCACCAGACTACAACCAGCTCCTCTACGGGAGAGCAGTGGTGCTGGCACGTGTCTGATGGTGCCATCTGAGCTTGTCAGTGAGGTCACGGAATGCATTTTGATGAAGTTGGGACTGAACAGAGATCTGGGGGACAAAGAGGCAGTCACTGGCTGAGGGGATGTGGCAGAAATGTCCATGCCCAGGACCTGTAAAGCCCCAGTAGGTGGGTGCAAGGGTCTCAAAGGTGGGGGAGAGCTGAGGGAGGAGGATGGCTGGAGGGGCCAGAAGACATGGGGTCTCACAGGCCTCCTGTGCCTTGTTAAGGATTCTGGTCTTTAGTCTCGTATGAGGAATGGGAAGCCCTCGTATGATTTTAGGGTCAGTCGTGGAAACTCAGTAATTGTTAGAACAATGAATTAGTCCACTGACACCTTATCTCCCAAATCATTTATCACATTAATTTGTTAGTGATTCACCAAGAGCTTGAACATTTGGGACCCAGCAACGGACATTTTGGTAGACACAAGGGATGTGGAAAATCTGGCAGGTGAGGTGCTGAGAGCTCCAGCCTAGACCCTGTCACAGAGAGGTCTCTGTGCCCTGTGGGAAGATCAGAGTACTGGGAACCCAAAACTAGGGGGGTGGGTCAAGACAGGTGTCCTGAGGAAGAAGGGAGACATTCCAGTATCTTTTTTTTTAAATTAAATCATAGCTATGTACATTAATGCAGTCATGGGGTACAGTGTGCTGGTTTTATATACGATTTGAAATATTTTCACCAAACTGGTTAACATAGCCTTCACAGCATTTTCTTAGTTACTGCGTTAAGACATTTATATTCTGCATTTAGAAAGATTCACATGTACCCTTGTAAGATGGAACATAGGTGTGGTCCCACCAATCACCCTCCTACCACCATCCTCCCCCCTCCCCTCCCTCCCTCTTCCCCGTCCCCATATTCTTGGGCTATAATTGGGCTATAGCTTTCGTATGAAAGCTATAAACTAGTTTCATAGTAGGGCTGAATACATTGGATACTTTTTCTTCCTTTCTTGAGATACTTTGCTAAGAAGAATATGTTCCAGCCCCATCCATGTAAAGATGAAGGAGGTAAAGTCTCCATCTTTCTTTAAGGCTGCATAGTATTCCATGGTGTACATATACCACAATTTATTGATCCATTCATGGATTGATGGGTACTTGGGCGTCTTCCATGATTTAGCAATTATGAATTGGGCTACAATAAACATTCTGGTACAAATATCTTTGTTGTGATTTTTGGTCTTCTGGATATATACCTAGCAGAGGAATTGTAGGATCAAATGACAGGTCTATTTTTAGTTCTCTAAGTGTTCTCCAAACATCTTTCCAAAAGAGATGTATTAGTTTGCATTCCCACCAGCAGTGTAGAAGTGTTCCCCTTTCTCCACATCCACGCCAGCATCTCTGGTTTTGGGATTTTGTGATGTGGGCTAATTTTACTGGAGTTAGATAATATCTCAAAGTAATTTTGATTTGCATTTCTCTGATGATTAATGATAATGAGCATTTTTTCATATGTCTGTAGGCCATGAACCTGTCTTCTTCAGAGAAGTTTCTCTTCAAGTCCCTTGCCCACCCTGAGATGGGATCACTTGTTCTTTTCTTGCTAATACACTTGAGTTCTTTGTGGATTCTGGTTATTAAACCTTTGTCAGAGACATAACCTGCAAAAATCTTCTCCCATTCTGAGGGCTGTCTGCTTGCTTTACTTACTGTTTTCTTGGCTGTGCAGAAGCTTTTTAGTTTGATTAGGTCCCAGTAGTTTATTTTTGAAGTTGCTTCAATTGCCCGAGGGGTCCTCTTCATAAAATTTTTGCCCAGGCCGATTTCTTCAAGTGTTTTCCCTACACTTTCTTCTAATACTTTTATAGTTTCATGTCTTAAATTTAATTCTGTAATCCAGTGAAAGTCTATCTTAGTTAATGGTGAAAGGTGTGGGTCCAGTTTCAATCTTCTGCAGGTTGCCAGCCAGTTAGCCCAGAACCATTTGTTAAATAGGAAATCTTTTCCCCATTCAATGTTTTTAATTGGCTTGTCAAAGATCAGATAATGGTAAGTAGCTGGGTTCATCTCTTGGTTCTCTATTCTCTTCCATGCATCTACCTCTCTGTTTTTGTGCCAGTACCATGCTGTTTTGATCACTATCAATTTATAGTATAGTCTGAGGTCTGCTAGTGGGATTCCTCCTCCTTTGTTTTTATTTCTGAGTAATGTCTTGGCTATTCGAGGTTTTTTCTGATTCGATATAAAATGAAGTATTATTTTTTCAAGATCTTTAAAGTATGACAGTGGGGTTTTAATAGGGATTGCATTAAAATTATATATTACTTTGGGTAGTATGACATTTTAACAATGTTGATTCTTTCCAGCCATGAGCATGGTATGTTTTTCCATTTGTTAACATTTTCAGCTATTTCTTTTCTTAGAGTTTCAAAGTTCTCTTTATAGAGATCTTTCACATCCTTTGTTAGGTAAACTCCCAAATATTTAATCTTCTTTGGCACTACTGTGGACAGAATAGAGCCCTTAACTATTTTTTCAGCTTGATTATTGTTGGTATATATTAAGGCTACCAATTTATGAGTGTTGATTTTGTAGCCTGAGACGCTGCTATATTCCTTGATCACTTTAAAGAGTTTTTCAGTAGAATCCCCGATGTTTTCCAGATATACAATCATATCATCTGCGAAGAGTGAAAGTTTAATCTCTTCTGATGCTATATGGATACCCTTGATTGCCTTTTATTCCATAATTGCAATGGCTAAAACTTCCATTACACTGTTAAAGAGCAGTGGAGACAATGGGTAACCTTGCCTGGTAAAAAATTTATTTTTTAAAGTAAAGTAAGATTAAAGTAATTGCATAGTAATCACTAGTACCTCCACTTCACATTGTTTTAGAAGTATTAAAGGGAAATGCAGGTAAATACATCATAGAGAAGTTTGCGAAATCCTTGTTTATTTGTGGGTTACTGTCTCTCTTAGGGAGACAACAAATCATGATTGTTTTCTTGTTTTTCCTTAAACAGGGATATTCTTACATGTAATCGTCTACCCAAGGTCAATAAGGAGATTATCCTTTAATTCAAGCAATCAAGTAGGATTTTTTTGTCAAATATTTCAGGCAATATGGAGTCTAAATTACTCATTTGTGGAGTAAAAGTTGACTTTTCCAGGATATACCACTACACTGATTCTAGGTAGTGATTCAAAGGTCTAGAAAGGGCATTCTGCCACTCTAGTCCCAAAACATTAGTTATATATTTATGTTAATGTAATCAATCCCTTCAGTATAGGAGATGTGTTAGTGGTTTTAAACACTGAAGTCACAGAAACAAAGCTGACAATATTATTTCAAGTTTATAAAAGGAACACTGTGCACTATATGCTAATATCTTCATAATTGCTTTTGTTCTTTTGACATTGTCTAAGCTCACTGGTAACAATTACTAGAATGAACTCCTTAAATTTATCAACATTTTTATTATGCAGCCTCTCTGAGAAAGATTAGAGCCTTCCATGGGCTGAGAGAAATCACTTGGTAAATCTTATAGGAAATATTTTCTTCTGCCAAACCTGTTTAAAATTCTTCTTTTTCTCAGTTTTGATTTAGTAACTTTAGATCTCTGCATTATGTTGTGTTTTGCAGGGAGCTATTGACTTCAGCTAAGGAACCGTGAACAATAATTATTTTGCATGACTAAGCTCTGGTACACCATTGTCAGACAGGCACTTTACAGTACCACTAGTTGCAAAATTTAGAACAGAACTGTCAAACAAGCAAATGCCTACACCAAAGACTTCTATTTTCAAGCTACAGGCATGAGTTCTATGATGTGCAATAATAGAGGGAATTTTTGTGTGCTCGTGAAAGCTCCTGATTTGACAGTCCTGGAAATGAAAGCCTGCTTCTTCCCAGCATAGGTACATGGGTGGTAGCAATCGTACCAATTTTTAAGCAAGGCTGACGTCTGACATTAGTGCTGGAAAAGGGAGACTTGGGCACTGAGATTATTAATGGCATTAAAAAGAGTTGTTGTTATGGCAAACAGAGGACAACTTACCCTAAACTGAGAACTTCTAATTAGGCTCGTATCAATGGAACATCTTTCCAACTGTTCCAGAAAACATCTATGGAGTTACTAATTTATATTCAATTAAAATTTTTATCCTAGAAACATCAAATATTAAATACCTGTGTTTCCCAACATTTTTCAAAGCCTAAGAACAGAATACATTATCAAACATTAATAGTCAGGGGCATAGATTTTTTGGAAGTCAAGTGTCTTTTCTCCTTTCGGTATAGCCAAAGAGGGCTGACATAGGACCATAAGGCCAAACAATTTTTTGGTTTACAAAATTGACCTTCATCCCTTTAAATTTTTATAACATTTCAATTTGTTTTTCCAAACATCTTCTCTTCTACTGATAATTTGATCCCCAGAACAACACTTTCTGACAAGCATTACCTCCCTTTCATAGGTTAGGAGACTAAAGAACAGAGTTTAAATGACTTTGAAATGTCATAGGGCAATAAAATAATGAAGGGACAGTAAGAAACATGGCTGACTAGAAGGGAGGTGGGCTGCAAATGCTGAGCCTCACAGATGTTTCTGTCTTTACATATTAAAATATTTTAAATATATCCTTATAATTGGCCTTTTCGCAAGTTTTGGGTTCTCCAGAATGAACTCATACTAATATATTTATTATTACTGATTGATAAAACAGTATTCTAATTCACTAAAAAAGAGCAGTTGTATCTTTCCATTCATAAGACTACTCAATCTACTCCATAAGTTACTCCCTTCTTAGGTGAAAAGCATTCTCCCGTTCTCTTACTGAAAGGAGATGGGAAAAATAGAGACGAGGTTTAAAGCCCCCATCCTGATGAAATGTATTGCTTCCCACTTCAAGTGGGATCTGAAAATAGGGTGCTCCATGTTAACATTGATAGGATACTTCCAATCCTTCTCATCAAAGGCTTCCAGATACCAAAATAGTTATTCACTTATGGGGCCAATAGAAAAAATATTGATATCTTGACTGCATATGAAATTCCTGATGAGGCAGAGAAAGAAGAAGAAAAGAACGAGAGTCTAAATGTGTTACTTGATCTGGAGATGGTTAATTCACACATTCTCCACACGTTTCCATGGCTAATCTGTATAGCCTAACTTTGCCCCTGTTTCTTCTCACTTTTGAAGTTCTTACCCAGTTAAAAGTCATTTCATGCTCTGCTGAACTTTTGTAGTAAATCATATTTACCTTTTTTATGGCATGTTTACTTTTATAATGTTAACACTCCTACTAGACCATCCTAACTTATCCTTGAACACAAAGCCTGGCCCTAAGTTTGTTAAAGAATTATCTCAACCATCTGTCTATCTATCTATCTATCTATCTATCTATCTATCTATCTATCTACACGTGTATATGTATATACGTGGGAGTCCCTTGCAACCTGAGCTTGATCTCAAAGACTTCAAGATCCTTCCCTGCCTGAATTCTCTCTATGTATTTGTTAGACTGTTTTATGTTGCAAGTATGAGAATACTTGACCCCAAACTCAACTAAATGGGATTTGTTGACTTTTATAATTAGGCGGTTAATAGGTATACCTAATTTCTGCAAGGACTTGAATCAAGGGGCAGAAAATAAAATTAGGATCTCTCTCCATTTTTTCTGCCCAGCTCCCTTGGTATTGTCTACATTCCAGGCAAATCCTCCCCTCATCCTTACAAGTCTGTCCCCAAAAACATATTTAGTCACAGGATTAACCCTTCTTGACCTTAGTCTGTTTTGATTAGATCAGGTCTCTGAAATTTTTGATTAGATTCAGATCTCTGAAATTAGTTAGACAAAGTACACTGAATGCCTTCCACTGGGTGGGCCTACACAGAGTTGAGGATGGAAGCCAATGTCATCCAAACATCCACTGAGAAACTTGGGGAAAGTTTTAGGAATGAGTTAGGGAAGCTTGGATCCTTAAAAAACAACAAACACTCAGAAATTTTCTGTGACTCTTTGTTCCCTCTGCTTTCTTTTACTGCTCTTTTCTGGAACCCAGTGACTGGGTTTGAATTTCAGTCTGCCACTTCTTCTATGTAAGACCTTCAGTGCGTTACTTGACCCCTGTGTACTGCATTTTCCCCTTCTGCAAGCCAGCTGTGATAACGGTACACGCCTCATAGGATGCACATGGGTGGTTGCAGTGAGTAAATAAGTAAATCATGCTTAAAGATGGCCTGGCACTTAGGAAGTATTCTATAATACCTAATATTATTACGACGTCTCCTTGTTGGATTCCTGACTCTTCCTCCCTGTGCGTTGAGTTCCCAGTTTCTCCAAATTATCTTGCTCAGAGATATCTGAAATCTCCTGGTCCAGTTTTTCCATGTTTCTCTAGCTTCTTTATCAGAATTTCTCCATGCCAACAAGATAGTGATCAGTGCCTTCTTTCTGTAATTTACAAAAATGACCAGAAAACCTGGAACAATAGATTTTTAGAAACCATAGGAACTGTGGCGTTTATCTAGTCTAATAGTTTCCAAAGCAGGTTGCATGGGAATCCTGATCCACTCTGTCAAGGGAAAAATACATTAAAATTTTTACATCTGTACAATCTTTACATCTGTAAAACTTAAGAAAAAATAACTTTAATGGATGAATTCAAATTAATGCATATATATGTTTCAAAATAAGCATATATTAGGTAGCACATACATGCTCAAATATTTGAACTGATAAAATAGGATAATCAAAAAGTTGGGAGAAAGTCTGATCTCATCTGCTCCTCTTAACTTCACAGAGGAGGTGAGAGATGCAGAGAAGGGAAACAAGTTATCTAAGATCTCAATCATGAGTGGAAGAGCCTGGCTTTCAGTGGACATCAGTGTGAGATGACCTCTGCTAAGTTGTTTGACTCCACTGGGTCCCAGTTTCCTTATCTTTTAGAAGAAAATAATAAGTCCTAAGATCACTGTGGTATTAAGTGAGAGCATATTTAAAGAGGGTAGTATTGTCCATGGCACAAATGAGAGGCTCAATTCATGTTAGTTCTCTTATTTTCATGCCTCAGAGTAAATGTCTTTTCATTGAACAACCTTGCTTCTCAAAAACTAGAATAAATAGCACTGTACTATTTTGGTGCTAATAAGGGTATGTTAGTACACTTTATGACAGTTTTTAAAGGTTGAAGAATAAGAATAAAACGAACAATGATCACAGCAGATCAGTGGCTGAGAGATGTAGGGGTAAGAGGCTTCTTTGCCAATCTTCCCCTAAATCAATACTGATGGGCCAATACTAGTGTTGGCCCCAGAATATTTTACAAGAGGAGTTTAGGGACAATGATCTGTTTGGAAAGGAAAATCAGGACTTGTCTTCAAGCTTTTTGCATAGCAAATATACTGTTTGCTCAGATGTACATCTATTTGGAGTAGTACTTTGCGGGGGGAGGGTTTCTATTATCTCCCCTAGCCTTCACGGGTTGCTGAGACTGGCTGTCATATATGTCTGACTTCCTAGCTTAGTAGTCTCTTCATTCCTTCTCAAAATCCTATGCAAACAACAATAAATCTCCTTCATATTCATATGTGCTCTAAATAGCCACTATACTATGCAAACTGTTGGCTTTCAACTTAATAAGTCTTCCCATCCTTAAATCAAAACTAATTAGCTTTGTTTTTCAAATTGCTGACACTGGGGGTCTTCGCTATAACAAACCTGTGTGTGATTAGTGATATAACTGCTGGTGCTGAGCTTGGGCAAATATTTATAGAGTAATCATATTGGATAGGGTTGAATAACCTCTTGGATTAAGTATGAGCTTCTGCCAGGCAATGCGGCAAAATCGTGCTAATTTAATGGTACAGTCCATGGTTCCGTTTGCTAATACAACCTCTGTAGACACTGATACAAATATAATCAGGGAGATTAGGGCACAGTATGGCTTCTTTATTGGCACTCCTGACAGTAATGTGCTAGAAGAATCCAAATATCACTTGGTAAATATAAGTTATGAGAGCTGTAAATGGAAGCTCGTATAGGGAGAAGATCAAATATACACACACTAGCACAGGGATGGGCCTAAGGTAAGTAGTCACTGGGTAAATAGTTGTTGCATTATTAGTGTGTTAGATACAAGAGGAACATTTTGTTTTTATTTACTTTCAGGAACCATAAACGGAACTTAATTAGGCAAGTCAGTTTTAGTGTAAACAGAGGATTTCTTTTCTATCAAGCTGCATTGATATTAACTACAACTTCTCACAGGGACCCAGCAAATAAATCTGAAAATATACAGCTAGTGATTAGTATGTAGTTCTTACCTGATAGCCTGAAAGGAGACTCAGACCTTGAGAAGGATGAGCCGAAGGCAGGAGTTTTTACAAATGATGCCATTGAGAATAGCCAAATGGAGACTAGAAATCTCACTTTCCACACCCTAACTTTCCCCACCAGGATACAGGGGTCCATAAAAGGAAAATGGTGTAACATTGGTGTAAAAATGACTTGAAGAATCTGGGTCATTTCCTTACACATATTTTTGTCACTCGTGCTGTTATATGATTTTTCATTTAATAAAAATGATATATTCGATCCGTATCGGTAAAGAGACCTTGAACTTTTAATTCACATTGATTAATTGCAGTTGCATGCCTTTTGAAACACAGATTAGCTATCTTTCTTAGACTCTTCAACCAGGTAGCTATATTTAGATGTGAGGAGGAGGCAGAGTAATTCTTAAAGAGTTCTATGTTTCTTACAACTGACTTGACTGACAGTCCTTAAGTGCTATTTCTTTCAAAGCAAATATGACTCACAGCCCTTAGGTAGAATGTGTGCACAGGCTAGAAATATTGATCTGTCCACATCCTAGAAACATTCAAACATAATAAAAAGGAATTTTTAACTTAATTCTGAATAATTCAATAGCAAAAACATACTAACAGAACACAATCAATGATGGTAATATATCCATCATGTTTTGTAATGTCAAGGATTTAATTTAAACTTGAGAAATAGAAACTGGCTTTCCAGCCTGAACTCACCTCTTCAGCTTAACTGTGGCAGTTTGGAGAGCAGAAGGTGCCTAAAGAAGCTTATTTAAAGGTACAAATAAAAATGCGTCATTTAAGTCATTGAGTGCAAGGTAACCGCCTTACAAGTAACTCCAGTTGCCAATGCAAAATTTTGAAATCAGAGCAACCAGAGGGGCAGTTTGGTAAGACTTGCCTTTGGAATCAAGAAGTGGAATAGAGAAATATTCCTCATTACTCCACGTCAACACTGGCCAGCGGTAGGTGGAAGGAGAAGGCAGGTTTCAAAAGGCAGCCCAGGCCCCAGAAGTCCTAGTCAATAGCTTCCTGAAGTGGCTGGAAACCCCTTTTCCTCCTTGCCCCTGGTCAGCCTCCTTGCTACAATTATTTCTGGTTCCCACAGAAGGCAGCAGAAAATAATCAATACTGCTGTGGGTTACAAAACACAAAGCTTTCTCCATTTTGGCACCACAGAGGTACCAACAGCTGGATTCTTCCTCCTTCCAGCAGTGGTTCAATGACAGGCTTTCCAGCGACGCAGCTGTCACTCACAATCTCACTATTTCCAAGTTGTTTTTTTTTTTCTTAAGTTAACTTCTCTCCAATTAGCTCTGTTCCCATTTAATAAATATATGTAATCCTTTCCCGAGACAGTGCAGATATGCTTCTACACAGTTACATGACTTGGGGTGCAGATGCCAACGAATGAGAGAGAAATAGGCTGGAGGCAGAAAGAGCAAGTGGGGGATAGGAAACTGACATGTCCCCAGAGGGTATTTTTCCCACGCCTGCTGACTTCTGTTTTCCAGGCCATCCTCCTGCAAATCGTGACCTTAGTCACCCACTCCTTTCCCAGTAGCCTCTAAAGTTTGCTTGGCTCTTTCCATTGTCGTGATTGGGAAAATGTCTGCTTAGCTTTCATCTATAGCAGTGACTTTCAACCCAGTGTGCCATGAGAGGATCTAAGAGGTGCCAAGAAAAATTTTAAGATCATTCATTAAAATATTTTCTGAACAAGTTCAAAGCACAGTAAGTATATTCTTTTTTTAATTCTTATTTTAAATCAACATACTTTAAGTGTGCCGTAGAAGTTTAACTATAAGTTCAAGTGTGCCATGAGCTAAAACAGGTTGAAAAACACTGATCTATAGGCTAAGACTTGCCCCATACAGTGAAATTAACCCAGTCCTTAAGCACATTTAATTTAGGGCTTCATACTTCAGAGTTCTAATCCCCATATTAAGCTAATTAATTTTGCTATGATGACACTGAGTGTAGTGCAAGCAAGTTTCCTCAAGGCTAGGTTCTTGGCCACGAGCCATCTTTATTACCTGGGTCCTCATCTAGTGCCATAGACTGAAACTTCATGAGAATTCATATGTTGGAGCCTAATCCTCAGTGTGGTAGTATTTGGAGTGGAGGTGATTAGGAGATGAGGCTGGAGCCCTCAATATGAGATTAGTGCCCTTAGAAGAAGAGACAACAAAGAAATGATTTATTCCTTGCCCATGTAAGTCTATAGCAAGAAGGCATCTATCTGAAAACCAGAGAGGGGCTTATGCATGAACTGAATCGGCTAGCATTTTGATTTTGGACTTCCCAGCCTCTAAAACTATGAGGAATAAATGTTTGTTATTTAAGGTACCAGTCTATGGCGTTCATTGTAACAGCTCAAATGGACTAAGACATCTAGTGAGCTCACCATCCCTACATCTGAGTTCCTGTCATCTACTGCTGAATGTCTGAATGCCTGCCTCTTTGCCTCTCTGGCAGTCGTCCACTCCCTATGCCCCATAATAACTACCTGTTCCTTTTCTGCTTAAAGTAGCATGTGAGATTCATTCTAACCTTTGTTTCTAGCATACCTGTTCTTTCCCTTTTGAGTTATCTCCGGATTATAGATTCCCTTTCTATCTTCACATTCTTGTCCTATTGGGGCTGGATTAACACTCTGGTTATAATCAGTCATTTTAGAAGCCCTGGGCATGTCTAAGCCCTGTTCCTGGCCTTCTTTGGTCTGTTTAGATCTTTCACCCCGGGTGCACAACAGGTGCCCTATAAGTATGTAAGAATAAAAGCACAAATGTGAATAGTAACTCCTCTTTGTTAAATATCTACTTCCTAGGTATTAGGTACTGTGTTTTCAAGCATTATGTTAATAGGCACTACCTCGTTTTCATTCGGCTGATAGTCAGACGATGGGCATATGGATTCCAGTTGTGAAAATGCTGCAGTACTTTCTTAGAGGTTAATAAATAGCCACTGCCCCAGTCTCCCACGTGTCCCCCATCTGACTCTCCAGGTTCCCACACTTTCTCACCACCACCTCTCTCTTGCTTTCCATGATCTAGCAGCTAAAGCTGGCTGCCTACCATGGTTCTCTGGCCAGTGTTTATCCCGACTGGTGGCCATCATGTCATACTGCCTGGTAATTATTTTTAATACAAGCTCCTCAATATGGACATTATCCCTAATCTAAAAATCAGAAAACAGACCCTTAGAGAAGTTTACTAACTCAAGGTGACGTGGTTAGTAAATGATAAAGCAGAGACTTAAACCCATGTCTGCCTGTCTTCTTGGACCATTCTCTTTCCTCTCTACAGGATAGATCAAAGCTACAAAAAGGTGTTTCCAAACTTTCCTGATAGTAGAAGTCAGCGTTTTATCAAAATTATAGATTTTCTCAGTCCCTCCTCCAGGAAAGTCTGATCCAAACCAGTCTAGTCATTGCTGTCTTCAAGAAGGTGAGCTTTGTGTTTAGACAGGTGTGGAAACACTACACCAGGGCATTTTTGGTTTTCACAGTATAATTTGACAATGACTAGAAATATGTAATATAATCTTGTTTTGAGCAAACAAGTAAAAGTTTGATCACAATTCCTGCATTGTAGAAAACATGCTTTTGCTTATTTCAGTAGATTTAAGGAATACAGGGGTTTTTTTGGGTTTTTTTATTTTTGTTACATGGATGAACTGCATAATGCTGGGGTCACAGCTTTTTCATGTACCCATCACCAGAGTACATTTTACCTGATAGGTAGGTTTTTACTCCTCACCCCCCTCACTCTCAGTTATAATCACCTTATAACCATATATACCCCTCATTCAGTTCCCACTTATAAGTGAGAATGTGGTATTTTTTCCATTCTAGAGATACTTCACTTAGGATAATGATCTCCCGTTATATACAAGCTGTTGCAAAAGACATTTCATTCCTTTTTATGGCTGGGTAATAAATATCCCATGGTGTGTATGTGTGTGTGTTTATATGTGTATATCACATTTTCTTGATCCAATCCTTAGTTGATGGACCCTGAGGTTGAGCTCACATCTTTGTAATTGCCAATTGTTCCATGATAATCATTCAGGTACAGGAGTCTTTTTTGTTTATGACCTCTTTTCCTTTGTGTAGATACCCAGGAGTGGGATTGCTGGATCAAATGGTAGATCTACTTTAAATTCTTTGAGGAATCTCCATACTATTTCCCATAGAGGTGATACTAATTTACATTCCCATCAACAATGTATGAGTTGTGCCTTTTCTCCACACCTGTGCCAACATCTATTGTTTTTTGACTCTGTAATAATGGCTAATCTGATAGGGGTAAGGTGGTATTTCATTGTTTTTCTAGTTCCTTGAAGTATGACAAGTTGTTAATTTGTGATCTGCCTTTTTGATGTAGGCATTGAGTGCCTCTTAGCACTGTTTTTTCTATGTCCCAGAGATTTGGGTAACTAGTGTTGTCATTGTCACTCAGTATGAAATTTTTTTTTTATTATTTTCATCTTAAATTTATCACTAAACCAAGGGTCATTTAGCACCAGGTTGTTCAATTTGCATGTATTTGTGTAATTTGAGAGTTCCTCTTAGAATTGATTTCTAGTTTTAGTCCATTGTGATCTGGTATGATTTTGACTTTTCTAAATTTGTTGAGACTTGTTTTGTGGCCTTAAATATGGTCCATACTGAAAAATGTCCTATGTGGTGATGAGAAGAATTCTGCAGTTTGGGGATAGAATGTTCTATAAATATCTATTATGTCCAATTGTTCTAGAGTCCTGTTTAAGTCTAATATTTCTTTCTTGATATTGTGCCATGATGATTGCATAAGTCCTTCAGTGGAAAGCTAAAGTCCCTGGCTATTATGATATTGCTATTTTTTTTCCTTCCTTAGATCTAGCACAATTGGTCTTGTGAATCTGGGAGCTACTGTATTAGGTGTAAATATATTTAGGATTATTATGTCTTCTTGTGGACTTGATCCCTTTATCATTATATAATGACCATCTTTGCCTTTTAAATTTACTATTATGAATTTAAAGTCCATTTTATCTGATGTGAGAATATTTATTCCTACTCACTTTTGATTTCCATTTGTGTGGAACTTTTTTTTTTCCCTTTAACTGGAATCTATGAGAATCTTTGCAAGTTAAATAGATTTCTTGGGGACAGCATATAATTGGGTTGTCTTATTTTATGCATTCAGCTAATCTATTATCTTTTAAGTGGGGCATTAAGACCATTTGCATTCAATGCTAGAACTGATAGGTGAACAACTTTTCTGATAGGTTGATTGTTATCTAGTTGCTTTGTTTTCTCTGTGTTACTATTTTATGAGTTGTGAGATTTAACTTTTTTTTTTATTGGATGGTAACTTTGTACACTAATGCACTTCTGGGGTACAGTGTGGCGTTTTCACACACAATCTGAAACATTTCCATCAAACTGGTTAACATAGCCTTCATGTCATTTTCTTACTTATTGTGTTAAAACGTTCATGTTCTACTCTTCGAAAGATTCACTTGTACCCTTGTAAGATAAACCACAGAAGTGATCCCTCCAATCCCCCTCCCTCCACTCATTCTCCCCTCTTCTCTCCCTCCCCCCTCCCTGGATTCTTAGGCTATTATTAGGTTATAGCTTTCATATAAAAGGTTTAAATTAATTTCATAATAGGGGTGTGTACATTGGATACTTTTTCTTCCATTCTTGTGATACTTTGCTAAGAACATTTTCCAGCTCCACTTGATGTGTTTTCGAGCCCTAATCTCAGTGGTTGATTTCCAAGCAGGGTTTTGGCCGGGCGTGGTGACTCACGCCTGTAATCCCAGCACTCTGGGAGGCCAAGGCAGATGGATTGCTTGAGTTTAGGAGATCGAAACCATCCTGAACAAGAGTGAGACCCCGTCTCTACTAAAAATAGAAAAAAAAAAAAAATTAGCCAGGCATTGTGACAGAAGCCTGTAGTCCTAGCTACTTGGGAGGCTGAGACAAGAGGAACTCAAGCCCAAGAGTCTGAGGTTGCTGTGAGCTTTGATGCCCTGACACTCTACTCAGAGCAACATAGCAAGACTCTGTCTAAAAACAAACACACCAAAACAAACACACATCTCAGCAGGATTTTGCTTGATTTAGCACATGCTGAAGATCAAAATCACCAGGCTCAAGTACCCGACATAATGACAGTCTTTCTCGTGGATTCCTAGAGCTGGGGAGTTGGAGGGAACACTGAGTTTTCTCCCTTCTCCACTAAAAATCTCCAGCAGAACCAAAACATTCTATATCATCCAGGTATCTTCTAAGCCCCTCGAACTTCAGCACTTACTGTCCACAATGCTCGTGGAGTAACTGACAACATATTGCCTATAAGGCATCTCCTTGTTTTGTGAACTCACTTTTCCTGTATATATCATGGGCTTCAGGGCCTTTGCAAAAACACAGAGGGTGTCCCAAAAGTTGACCATAAAGTTGCCACCCATAGGGAAAATAGGAAAATGTTTTATGAAATATTTATAAAATATTCCCTACAAGTTGGCCACCTCTTTGTACAATTGTGTAATAAATATTTTATAAATATAAGTACGTTTAGCTACAATTTCCCATTTTCCCCTATATATGGTTACATTATGGGAGACTTTGGGGGCACTCTGTATGTATAATTTAAGTATGTTAATGGAAAATATCTAGTATTACAAATAAGTATTCGAAATCCTCCAAAAACAGCAGAATGTCTTGCACACAGTGGGTGCTCAATAAAGACTTTTTACCTAACTGACACCTTTACAGCCACAGGTACATAGATCTCAGCCTCAGCTGTTGCTGAGCCCACCGGCCCCTCCTCATGCTCTGTGTCTCTACTCCACCTACAAGTGGGACACAATGGTCCCCCACTCTCACCCAGACACACACGCACACTTCCTTCTCCCAAATTCTATGAACAGTGACATAAGCATCAAAAAGTCCCAAGGGCGTCCTTGTTTCCACAGATTCTATTTTTAAACCACAAATGACTCATCACCAACCAGGGTGTCCCCAAAGCTACAATTTGTCAGGCTGTCAGGACAAAGGACAGGGGTAAAAGACAAGAAAGAGGTCACATCTCCTCCAGCCCATAAACCTCATGATGAAGCTGTAAGAGCCGCCACCACTCCCCAGCGCCACCACGGTTGGGTGAGGCATGAGCTCTGCTCTTGGGTTTGGATTAAACTGTTCTGAGCTGTAACATTTCACTCCAGCTGGCTCCCACCCTGATCTCTCGGCAGTTTCTGAACACACGTCTGCCTGGGACTTCAGCGAGAGGACCAGTGCCGTGCGATGGGAAGAAGATCCAGCTCTCCCGGGGCAGGAACTCATGCCTGCTGCAGAGGACATCAGTAAGCACAGGGCCTGTCTTCATTGGCCCTGAAATACCTGTTCTTTTAAAATAAAAAAGATGGCCAAGAGAGTGTCAGATCATCTAAAGCATTCTTTTTTATGATCTAGAGAGTGAAAGAAATAATTCATTCTAATTTTGGAGGCTGCAGTAGATAGGGATTTATAGACATAGTTATCAGATAGCGTCTTCACAGGGAAACAAATGAGCAATTGGGCAAAATGTCCTCAAAAGCAATGCATAATAAATTCCAAACAGGCCAAACCAATGAGCTCAGCCTGTTAACCTTCTGCAATAAAGCTGAACTCTTACCCACTCCACCCCCGTGCTGAAATAATACAGAGAGAGAGAGAGAGAGAGACACAGACAGAGAGAGAGATAGTTGCTGGGTAATAAAATCAAGGGATTTAAGGCTTCTTGACAAAGCAGCCACCTGGCTGGGTCTGATCTTTTCCACCTGGGATTATCTTTGTTCTTTTCCATGGCCCTAAGGTTTGCCCCATCATGAGGGCCTAAAAGTCCAGCATTGGTATAAAAAGTCACAATATGCTTTGTTAGTCGATGGGTAAGCTATCACATCTTTGTTCACTTTTTTGTTTAGTAGGAAGGACCTAAGAGATCAAGTACAAAAGGGCCCGGACTGGGAGGGAAGAGCTTCAGCTCCCAGCTCTAACCCTGCCCTTCACTGGTTGGGTGACCTGGAGCAAATCCCAGTCCTCACTCCCCAGGAGAGGATGGTGAGGCACTGGCAATGGCGGCCCAGTTGCGCTCTGGGGCCTTTTCACTCTCATGTCACATTGTAAAGTTGCTTTGAGCAGTGTACTTGGAACATCCAACTCAGTCTTCTCCCCCTCCTACTACAGTCCTTGATTCTTTTGAATAAAGTGCCAAAGACAAGCAGTTCCCTGATGTGCTGGATGCTACCATGTCTAGGTACCACTTACACAGTGAGAAATAAACAAGGAAGCCCCAGTCACCTCGCCAGTGGGAGGGGAGAAGGAAGAAGGGCGCTCACACTCTCAACTTGGAGGTTAATAAAGCCAATTTGGTGACAACAGAATAAAATATCTTGTCACCCCAAATCTACCCACAGGAAGACAGGGACACATATAGAATTGGCATTCTCTGCACCTGTCTTCTCTCCCAGGTTTATATTCCATTAATGAAAGAATAGCAGTGTGAAAAACCAGGCGAGGTAGAAAGGATGGGTTAAGGTTTCTACCATACCAGGGAACTGAATGTTACCATTAAAGGGTAAATTCAGAAAGGGGACAAGGACTCCCCACTGGGAGTTATTTATAGGCGCTTGGCCCTGAAGGTGGCTCCTCTCCCCATCCCTCAGTGGGCTCCTCCACCATCTGACATTCCATTCTTTCAACAGCTGCTGGCTCTCCTGTCGTGTTCCCTTCACAGATGTGCAGGGCTGTTCTGAACATCCTGCCCTTGAACTTTCCCTACCCATAATTTTCCAAACCAAAGCCTGGCAATAAAAATGTCAGTGAGGGGTGGAGAAAATTGGGGGGGAGTATTTAAAAAGAAAAAAAAAAGGGAATAGGGAGATGCTTTGCACTCCCAGTGATTTGTGTTGACTTCTTCAACAAAGGTTAAATGCATGCCGTGACTTCTCGAAAAGGGCACAAAGGCAGAGGGCTAATTTTCCAGAGCACTACCTAGAAAGGCCATGTTCCGTAAAGGAACTGGGCATGGAGCAAGCTGGTAAGCTTCCTTCCCTAGGCCCCGGGCTGCCCAGCTGGCCATGCTGTGGGGCAGGGTGTTTTAACAATGACAGTGAAAGCTAGTGTTCACAGTACTTGACAGTTTATAATGCACTGTCACAGGTGGGATCGATGCTGTCCTCACATCTCTGCCAACTGCTTGCCATGAGACTGGCCCATGAGAGGCACCAGGTCAACACCTGTACATAGTCAGAATGAGGCTGGAAAAGGAAGCCAGATATCGTATGTCTTATCTCCACTGCAACCTCTTTGGGGACAAATTTTCCTCTGATCTATTAGTGATACTACTAATTTTTTAGACATGTAAATATTTTGCGACATAAGGCAAAACACCAGCAAAACTGATTCTACAACACTCTAAGAGATAAAAGAATTTATCTAAGGGAGAAACGGGACATCTCTCATTATCTACTTACTGTGCCAAGGGACAACCACCAAGAACTAGGTAAGGATGGGGAGACCGGAGGGTCCCTCCATGTGCACAGAATCCCCTAGAGAAGCCTGTGAGAAGCAGACAGCTGTCCTTGTTCTCTGCTCATTTGATTATACTCATCAGAAAACACTGCCACTCCACTGAGTCACAAGAGAAGTGGGTGTTACTCAGCCATTATCAGGAAGAAATGCATGGAGGCCAAGACAGACAGACATCAACCAGCACATGACCCAGGCCAGCATCGTGGGGGGAAAGCGTGGGATCGGAGCCTCTGGAGCACCTCTGACTATAGACTTGGCTCCCAGGGTAAGAAAAAGAGAAAGAGGACAAAAGAGGAAACAAGATGGATGAGTTGGCGGGATAAGGCCACGCGGCCGCTCAGTCTTGCGGTATCTCACTAACCCCTTCCTTTATTTCCACAATCTGGAATTTCACTTCTTGACACTGGGGAGAGTGATGGCTTCGGAACGAGCCACGTTGGAATCAAATCCTGGCTCCACTGCTTACTAGCTATGCAGTGTGGGCTAAGCTTGCAGCTTTGCCCTTCCCATCTGTAAAGTGGATAGTAACACTTACCCTAAAAAGTCGTTAGGGGGATTCAGTGAGATTGTAGGCATTATTTGTTTTAAAAGTGCCTAGTGCTATAGCTTACAGACTGAACATAATAATCGGGAAATGTTAGTTCCTTGTTAGTTAGTCCACATGCCCTCTCTTCCCTTTTGAAAGAACTTTTCTAGGCTGAGGGGTGAGAGCCCAGGCTGTGCAAAGACTGGGGTGGGTGAAACTGTAGGACAACTAACCAGCTCTGCTACAGCTCTGGGTTACGGTGCCAGTTTTATTTCAGAGAGTATGAAAACAATCTGGTCAATTTCTATCACAATCTTAAAGACAGCTTTTCTTTTTTCTTTTCTTTGAGTGTCTCACTTTGTCACCTTCAGCAGAATGCCATGGCCTCATAGCTCACAGCAACCTCAAACTCTTGGGCTTAACTGATTCTCTTGCCTCAGCCTGCCAAGTAGTTGGGACTACAGGTGCCTGCCACAACACCTGGCTATTTTTAGAGACAGGGTCTTGCTCTGGCTCAAGGGTGGTCTCGAACTCATGAGCTCAGGCCATCCACCCGCCTCGGCCTCCCACAGTGCTAGGATTACAGACATGAGCCACCGTGCCTGGCCCTAAAGACAGTTTTTCTTAACCACACCTCACTATCAGCAATTTTATTACCCAGAAAATAGTCAGCACTGACACATTTCAAGATGCTTTCACATGAATATACAATGAATAAATGAATGAATGCATACAAAACTAAAATTTTTAAAAGATTGGGGAAAGGCCATTTTCCAAACATAACCCCGGTGTTACCTTGGCAATCGGGCCCTTGGGGTAGGTGCTCTATAAAATTTGTGCTGTTTCCCCTTCCTCCTTCCTGTTGTCTATATACCCCAAACAGCAGTGCTGATACCGGAAGCCAAGAGCAAAGAGTGGAAAAATCAGCAGGTGCCTCCTCTGTTTACCAGCCATTTCGGAGCAGATAAAGTCATTAAGCAAAAACTGAACAATGTGTAACCTTTCAGCTTTACTGTGCTAACAGTGGGTAGCTTCCCTTTCAGAGACAAGAGTCTTCATTGAAGTCACCAGTGAGCGGGACTTGACCTTCATTTTCAGTATACGCAGCATTAAATATTCATAATCCACGTAACTGCAGCATAAGAAGTAGCAGCGTTTAAACATGAATCAAAGGAATAAATACCTTCACCCATGTGAGTCATCCATTCCCAGGATGCCCCGGGATAAAAAAATGCAAATACCCAGAGCTCTGAGCCTCTGTCTCTTCCAACTTTCTCTTGAAATTCTAGAGGCAGCAAAGACCTCATTATGCAATCCATGAATCTCGCCCTCATGCTGACACCACTGGATCTTTGGGGATTTTTCCCTTATCTATGAGATAGGAATTTCTGTTCTTATATCAGAGGAGGGAAATAGACAAGGATGGAAGCAGCTACAGTGACATTAGCACCCACAGGCACTTTAGACTTGGTTGTACGATATTTTAAAAAATCTTTGCTTCACAGGAGATCAGGGTGTATGGAAGGAAAGGGTCAGCATAGGCAATGGAAGATCCCAGAATTAGGAGGTGGAGTGAAGTGTGACCTAAAATGGGCAAGAAACCTTTTTAAGAGAATGAAAAGGAAAGGGAGGCTTTTGGGGTAGTATTAGTCTTGTGTGGCTAATTAGAGGACATCTTCTGCGACGGGGATTGTGATGTGGTATGTGTCGGGCTGAATGCGTCTCCGTGTTTGCTAAGTCACTGACGTGACATCTAACCAGAGACATCTCCCTCTGCTTGGGTATTTCTAGAGAGTCTACTGCTGGGATGATGAAGTGTAATTTTAACACAGTGTAATGTAATTCTCTTCAGCTTTCAACTCCCAGAGTGCTGAGGACAATCTGTTGTAGCTTGATAGTAACCACTCGATGTTACACAAATGATTTTTCCCTTGCAATCACTCTAGGATAGTTAAGACCAGACCTGAAGAAGGGCTTTCTCAAACCCTTGGAAGTGATCTATCTTGGCCTAATAGCCAAAAATGAAAGATGTGCAGAAGTTGACGACTTTGGAGGTGATTTAACCATCACCTCTTGAGAGTAAAATGAGCTTCAAAAGGTTAAAAAAGATCACACGCCCACCAAGGATGACATTCAGGGGAACTGCCTGACCCTCCGCTGATGCACAGATGTAGACGAACCGCCTGACCTTCCTGTCCATGTGCATGACTTGAGCTGGCCTGCCTTCAGACAGAGCTGGCAGAGCAGACCACTGGAGTCTGTCGCACACATTAATCTACAAGCCTCGCACTTTCCAAAGGGCTGGGTGCAAAGAGCCTCAAATCTTGAACCTTGAACTTGTGCTAATAGGATATTACCCTCTTCATTTTTTGGGGGGGGGGGCCTAGCTCTGGTTAAAATTCATGACAACAAGCCATCACGGACAATTTATGCCCAGTTATGTTCACCCATGGGCTTACAGGTTGACTCAACTTACAGATTGTCACTTGACTGACTTATAGGGTGCAAACATAGGCAATCCTTAGGTTAGGAATGAGACAGGTGCCGTAGGTTTGTTCTTAAGTTGAATTTGTATGTAAGTTGAAACAAGCACATTTACCTATTATTACCTGTTATTAGCCCCTGTTTTAAGTGTGAACTGTACGTAAGTCAGATATTTGTAACTTGGGGACTGCCTGTACTAATTAAAATTCATCTGGAGAATATAGGCTACTTTTTTCTAGGGTGATGATTATGGCTTCCAAGAGACGTCGAAAGCTGTCTTTCCAAGATGCCCAGATGGCCAGCCAAACCATGACTGTAAAACCACTAGTGACAATTTTAAATGAGGGAGAAAAAAAAAAGAAATTTAAAAAATTTACATTCCATTTTCTTACTCTCTTTCTGTTTGCATCATGTGTGGATAAAACTTCATCTGATTTTGTTCACTAATCTTGATTATAATTTGTTCAGTAGGTTTTGCTTTGTTTTACTCCTGGGAATCTGTGGATTTACCATGCAGGTGACTTTGTAGATTCTACTTTAATTCTTCCTCACACTTAATGTGAACATTCTTGTTGGTTTTCCCTGGAAGATGGAAGACTCCCTGTGCAGAATCCACTGACTGGACCCACCCCAGGAGAGAATCCTGGGCGATGGTCTCTGGGACTTAATGAAATAATGCAAATGAAGAGAGGAAAGGACTATATAAACAACCACAAGGTCTCCTTATAAATAAAATCTTGCTGTGCCGAACTACTCAGGCTAGAGACAGAGAAGAGAAAAAGGCCGCAATTGGGATGAGGCTAGGACAGTCTTCGGAATGAGTGGGGACGGTTTTGTTTCTAAGCTTATTGGTATTTTTGCTAGGAAAAGCTGGGGGAAAGAATGAAGTTCCAACTTTGGAATATAGACTCTTAGCAAATTCACAAAAGAAACCAGAATCAGAGAGGACGCCCTACTGTCGGCTTCTCCAGGCTTAGCAGAATCAAAATCAAAGCCAAGGACATTGAGATGGTACAGGGTATTTGGAGGAAAGGGTCTGTGTTGGGGGATCACATCCCCTTCCATCCTCTCACCTGGTAGTAGAGAGCACCGGGATCTATGGAGGAAAAGATGGCCTCATAGAAGACAATATATAAAAAAGGACATAATCCAAATCCATCAAAAAGCATTTTATTTCTGAGAAATACAGAGGACCCCAAAGGTAGGAAAAGGGCAGGAATACGCTGGCCAGGGCATCTGTCCTCCTAACCCATCACCACACTCACCTCCACAGAAGGGTTTGCTCTCTGGGGTATAGGTTACATGCCTGAACCTTTTTCCTGAGCCCCAGCATTAGAAGTTGACAGAGTCTGCACCACACGACATGTGAGAACACTCCTGGAGAGAGATTGGAAAAATAAGACCACAGGCTTTAGAAGATCTTCAGCTCAATTCAAATATAAACCCGCGTCATTAAGAGTAAATATTTTAAAAGGGGCTTACCTTCCATAACATGCCAATTACAGCATTCCAAAAATCTCCTCCCTTTCTTGGCTAGGGAGAGCTGAAGGAGGAAGCATGTGGACTCTTGTTTCTTGAAGAGCTCAGCCTGGTGTGTGCAGATGGGCTGAAGGACCTCTGATTTTCTCAGTCTTGGCTGAGTCCCGGACACAGGTTTTTAAAGGAGATATTTTCTTTATTTTCTCTGACATAACATTTTAGTCTTTGCACCCAAATACACAAAATCCTTTGGCTGGTGACCAGACGGCTCAGAGAAATTCAGAGTTTAGGTGTGCATGAAATTATAACCATTCTGAGCCCCAGAAAAAGAGCCCAGAGCTCAGAATTCAGGCACACTGTGGTCTGAGCCAACAGGAACACCAAACAGGCCTCCTAGGATCAAAGACTAGTATCCACGGATATAGTTAAAAATGTTAAAATCATGCTCACAGTAAAACAGTAAAGAAACATGCTCAAGGCCCCTGTCACCAGAGTTGCCAAACTCATGTCACAACAGAAAAGGAGTCAGACTCCAGCTTTCCTGGTCTCCCAGATACTGTCAATGTCAAGATTGCAACAGAAAGCTGGAACAAATGCAGCTCTCAAGAGTGGCACTTGCAGGAAACAGAGCCAATCGGGCTGCTGCCACTTAGCAGCCTGGGCAGCAGCCTCTTCTTCCTCCTGCAAGATCTTCATCATCTGTCGTCCAGGCTCACCCTAGAGCACCAGTCCGCTCAGCTGGCACCCCAAGGGGTCTGCACAAGTGTCCACTGTAGGAATTCTCAGATGGTCAAGGACCTTCACCCATGGGAGTCATGGTGAACTCCTCCATCCCATCTCCTTACCTTCCTGATGCTTCGGCTGAATATTTGGTTGGCAGGTTAAAGGATAACACCATGGTTTTTAATCTGACCACCAATAAGATCAAGGCATTGGAAACTCAAATGAGGAAAAGATCCCACAGCCATGGCAAGAATGAATGGCTCAGACTCTCATCTGTTGGACACTGTCAACCCTCCCAGAGGCTGCAAATTCCCATCCAGCCCTCTTAAATTCTCCATATCTTTGGTACAAGTACTTCATCAGGAAGGAGTTACTAAAAAAATAAATAATACCCAGCAAGGAGGTTGGACCTCAAATATCTCTCTTTCCTAGGCCAGCAGAATTAAAGTAGACTTCCTTCTAAAAGCTTTCTTTCCCATTCCCAAAGTCAGTCCTGCCTTCCTCTAAAACTCTTCAACACTGAGGAGGCTCTTACAAGGGTTAGTGTTAGGTAAGAAAATTGATTGACATAGAGAGTAATACAGGGATAATTGCTCTTGAAAAGAAGGCAAGACAGTGCATGTGAATACTCACTTTGACGAATCTATGAAGTATATTACAAGTGCACCGATGCTGAGAGCAAAGACTAAGACCACCTGCAAAAGAAGAGAAGAAGGGTATCAGTCAAGAGCTGGACATCAGCATGTTGGGGTTCTGACACATGCAGCAGTAACTCTGAAATACTGTTCCAATTGCTATTGGGGACCTGCCTGGAAACCTCACCCATTGCTGCCCCTACAGATGAACGATTTCAATGGTGGCTCCTTCTTCAGTGGTGGGCAGCAGCTTTGCCCCTTGCTGATAGAGCAAACTTTTACATCCTGCAGCAGTAGGTTCTGATCTGACCCTGTTATCTCAAGGTCCAGCTTTTCTGCACATCAAGTCAACAAACTTCAGTGGGAAAAGAGCAGGTAAAAATTTGGAGTGATACAATTTTTCCTATTATATATAACCTGGGACCTAAATGCACTCAAATTCAGAAATTTCAATTTTAAGAGCTTCATATAAGAAATAAGTTATATACCATATAGTCACCCATTCTAAGTATATAATTCATCAATGACTATTACTAAATTCACCAAATTGCTCAATCATCCCCTTTATCCAATTTCAGAACATTTTTATCATCCCAGTAAGATCTGAGCCTGCTCAATGAATCTCTGAGCCTTGGACAACCGCTAATCTACTTTCTGTCTCCAGACAAGAATATCAATTTGAAAGCACAAATTTGCTTATAGAAGTATTCTTATGTCTGTGTTTATGTACATATATTTATATCTATGTGTGTTTATGTATATATATTTATATCTATACTCTACAGATACAGATACAGTCACAGCTTGTATACCATATACACACAGTAAGATCTCTGTAAGTTGACCACACAAGGGACTGTAACAAACTGGCCAACGTATGGAGGTGGTCAACATAAGGAACTAGGCCTACTGTACTGGTATGTACATGTGGTGCATGTCCAGTCTATGAAAATTAGGTCAACTTAAGGAGGTGGTCAGTAGAGGGAGGTGGTCAACTATGGAGGTTCTACTCTATGTGTGTGTGTTGGGGTACGGGTTGTAATACTTCTAAAAGGTTTAGAAAAACAGGTTAGGTGCAGGAAGTCAAATCAGGTAATCCATTAGGCCAGTCATATGACAATCCTTGTCCTTCTTTACACTCTTCACTCAAAATTCATCACTGTTGATGGGAGACAGTATTGGTGTCTGCGTCAGTAGACACCTGTCGTCACACTTAGGTCCATCAGATGAATATGTAGCAGATCAGGCTGACACTGACACTTTTGTCCTCACTGAACATTCTAATTTGTTTACTTACTCTTTCACAGAGGAGACTATTGATAAAAATAAAGGACAATCAAAAATTAAAAGAAGCTATCAGACAACAATTATGCCTGTGCATAAAAGTAAACAACACCCTGCACACAATGTCTGCCTGCTGGGTCAACAAAGACCTTTTAGATATGCTAATACCCCGAAGAGATCGCAGGCTGAAGGGCTTTGGAAGTGTCAGTCTTCTCCGAGTATACACATCCTGACATCCGGGGTGCATTAGTTGAGAGATACAGACGGATCTCAATTTATGCAAAGACTAGTCATGATCAAGCTGGACGTGTGTGAAAAGGATGGGTACGTAAGACAAAGCAAAAGAGAGAATCTCTCTCTCACACACACACACCTGTATTGTGTATATGTGCCAAAGTGGCTGATGGAAAGTGAAATCTACATGAAATATCTATCTATCTATCTAATAGAGACAGGGTGTCCCTATGTTTCCAAGCTGGTCTCAAACTCCTGGGCTCAAGTGATTCACCCACCTGGGCCGTCCCAAGTGCTGGGATTACAGGTGTGTGCACCACATCTGACCAACATGAAATACTCATTTGAAACATTGTAAAACTCCATGGATGGAGGGTCGGCTACCACCCAGCAGAAAATGAGAGTCAAACAACTGGGCACTGTAGAAGGAGGATACAGTTCCACAGCCACTGATAAAATCTCCTTATGAAAGGGAATGTTGAAACCATACACTAGGGTTTATTTCATTCTTCCATTTTGTTTTAAAAACGAAAACACGTTCCAGCTCAATCCAAGGAAACTCCTGCAGTCTGTCAGTAACTGTCATCCACCCAGCCCTAATCCTCCTTAGCTGGCTCATCTCTATCTCTTCCCCGACACACATTCATTCACATGTTCCTTGCAAAGGTAGACACAAAAACAAGCAAACAAAAACCCGTACAGGCTTCTGCTTTTTCCTCTATTATCGGAAGGAGGCAGCAAAACAAACGGCTTAAGATTAATTTTGATCTGTGCTGCTATTTCTGAGACATAAGCAGTTAGATCCTGGCCCTGACCTCATTCTCAAAAAGCAGCAAAGAGAAGAGGTGTGGCCGGAATAGAGGGGAAGGGCTTTGTCTTCATTCATAAACAGCTGATCCCAGACTAATCCCTGTCCATTTGGCTCCCTGTGTGTGTCTGTGAGTGCCGGGCATCTGTCAGAGCTGGCTATATAAGCCTCTTCCACTAAAAGCTGCGGCTGCAGGAAAGGACGGGAAAGCAGTCCTTGCTGATAGCGTCTACGGCTCTGTGTAAAGAACTCAAAATCTAAGCTCTCCAGCAACGGCAATGATTTCCCAGCATCAGGATGGCCAGACAATGTAGCTCACACTAATTTGTTCCAGCTGCCTCCACTTGGCATCTGTGATGGGGACTAATGCCTTGCTTATTTAGGCAAATCAGCCAGGGACAGGAGGAGGGAAGGAATCCTGCTGCCCTCTTAAGATGTAAACTCAAATGTCAGCATCTCTCTGATAGCCTAAGAGAGGGAAAAAGGCCAGGAGGGAAATGACCTCCACAACTCCCAGGCACTCAAGATTTTGTTGAGTGGACCCATGCTTGGCCCCCGTGTTCAGCTGGTAGGCTTTCTTCCAATGAGGCACAGGACAGCCAAACTGCCCCATGCACCATGACCCGCCATCACTGCCTCTGCATGGAATGCTCTGTGGGGAGAGGCTCTGCTTCTCAATATTAAGATAACTGTGCACATAATCTTTAAACTTGCTAAACACTTCTTTCTCCTATCAGAAGTGATTACACTGTCAACTTGGGCCCAGGTGCTATAGAAAGACACCCCAACCCTTTGGATGCAGGCATGAAAATAGAACCCCAGCAGAGATTCATCTTTTATTGGGTCTTAGCAAAGCCACCTTAGAAGGACTAGTCCATTGTTCTTCCTCTATCTCTAACTCTCTAACAAATCCCTCATTCTCTGAGAAGTCCACTCTGAATATAAAAAATATCAGTCTGAGGCCTGGCACGGTGGCTCAAACCTGTAATCCTAACACTCCGGGAGGCCAAGGAGGGTGGATTGCCTGAGCTCAGAAGTTCAAGACCAGCCTGAGCAAGAGTGAGACCTGTAATAAAATAGAAAAATGAGCCAGGTATTTTGTGATGGGTGCCTGTAGTCCCAGCTACTCTGGAGACTGAGGCAAGAGGATCACTGAAGCCCAAGAGAAAAACCAGTCTGAGAACACAAAATGATTTGATTTTAGTCTGTATGGTAATGGTAATGTTGTTATAGAGGGCCCCCAAATAGCCACCTATGTATTCAACATACACTATGCATAAGGCCCAAGACAAACAAAAGAAGGAAGTCCACTTGGAGTAATAAAACAAACTCTTTTATGGAGTAGTCCTCACCTAGATTGAGCCTATGCTATACAGTCACTGATAAATCCTACAGTATGGGTGCAGCCATTATAAAATAAGCTATGGCCTGAGTGGATCATTAATAAATGGAGAAGCAGTGAGAAAAGGGGAGGGACTAAGGGCTCTTACCTCAATATCCTTTTCTTTCTCAAAGTAACCTTTCTTTTTTTTTCACAGCTCATAGCAACCTCCAACTCCTGGGCTCAAGCGAGTCTCCTGCCTCCGCCTCCCAAGTAGCTGGGACCACAGGCGCCCGCCACAACGCCCGGCCATTTTTTGGTTGCAGCCATGGTTGTTTTTGGTGGGCCCAGGCTGGGGATTCAAACCCGCCACCTTGGGTGTACGTGGCTGGCGCCTTAGCCGATTGAGCCACAGGCGCCGAGCCTATAGGGATTTTTTTGACACAGTCTTACTCTTTGCCCTGGGTAGAGTGTTGTGGCATCATAGCTCACAGCAACTTCAAACTCTTGGGCTCAAGTGATCCTCTTGCCTTAGCCTCCCGAGTAGCTGGGACTACAGTTGCCTGGTGCATCACCTGTCTAGTTTTTCTAGTTTTAGTAGAGATGGAGTCTTACTCTGGTTCAGGCTGGTCTCAAACTCCTGAGCTCAGGTGATCCACCATGCCCGGCCTTTTGTTTGATTTTTGACGTGGAGTTTTACTCTGTCTCTGAGGCTAGAGTACAGTGGCATCATCATAGCTCACTGCAACCTTGAACTCATAGGCTCATGTGATCCTCCTACCTCAGCCTCCTGAGTAGCTGTGACTACAGGCGTCTGCCACTACATCTGGCTAATTTTTTTACTTTTGGTAGAGATAAAGCCTTGATACGTGCCCCAGGATGGTCTTAAATCTCCTGGCCTCAAGAGATCCTCCTGTGTAGGATAGCAGGCATGAGTTTTTGTTACTGGTATTCTCATATTTATAAGTCTAATGTGAGAATTGCCCTTAGTTAGATGTCATCTTGAGATGCAGTGACAGGTTGTAAAAATTGGGTTAAAACAACTAGTTGATTTATGTATGTTCAAAATAGATTTTGGCTCGGTGCCTGTGGCTCAATTGGCTAAGGCACCAGCCACGTACACCTAAGGTGGCGGGTTCGAATCCCCAGCCCGGGCCTGCCAAACAACAACGATGGCTGCAACCAAAAAATGGCCGGGCGTTGTGGCAGGCGCCTGTGGTCCCAGCTACTTGGGAGGTGGAGGCAGGAGACTCACTTGAGCCTAGGAGTTGGAGGTTGCTATGAGCTGTGATGCCACGGCACTCTACCCAGGGGGATAGCTTGAGGCTCCGTTCCCCCCCCCCAAAAAAAAAGAAAGAAAATAGATGCTCATTGAGAGCTGTCACAATAACTTACATTGACCTTGGTGTGAACTGAACTTGAGGATTAACAAGGTCTGCTTGTCCCTTTGGAAGTTGCCAGTTCCCAGGAGACTGGCTCTGGGACCTGCAGGAGTCTAGATAGAGCCAAAGCCTAACCCTACTTCTGCCCCTTACTCAGAATAAGGATGGATGCTTTGGGACTAGCTTCATCACTGTGTGAAAATAGTTTAGGAAATTTCTCAAAATACTTTCTTATGTCCGGGAATGATTATTTTATTTCTGAGTTTCACTTTTTTACTCTACAAGGTAAATCTACCTTGACAGATATAGGCAAATGTTTTGTATTTGTGCTTTAGGTATTAGGACATAGGAAATTTTTCAAAATATGGTTCATCTTAAATTGCATCTTAAAACCTTTTAAATTTAGGAAGAAAATTATAGTCTGTCTATATGTAGCTATAGCTTCTGAGTATAGCTAATAGTTGGAAATGGCAAATTGGTTTGGTTGGAATGTCACTTAAAATGTGGGCAGGTGTAAAGTTACAGCCACCCCAGAGCATTCAAAAGCTAAGTCAGTGGCTGCAGAGAGCTTGTACTTCTCCTGGGGTTGAAGATAAATTTGCTCAAACTCAGCAACAAAAAACAACACAATTTAAAAATGGGAAAAGGACTTGAATAGTCTTTTCTCTAGAAAAGATACACACATGACCAGTAAGTGCATGAAAAGATGCACTGGCATCAGTCATTAGGGAAATAAAAATTAAAACCAGAAGGAGATGCCGTTTCACACCCATTAGGATAACCGTTATTAAAGAAAAAAGAACGTTGGCAAGCACCTGGAGAAGCTGGAATCCTTGTGTGTGGCTGGTGGGGATGAACAGTGGTGCAGTCCTGTGGGAGACGGTGTGTGGTGCCTCAAAATGTTAATCACCACACAATCCAGCAATTCTACTTCTGAGTATAAACCCAAAAGAATCAAAACACAGACCTGGTTGACACCTGTACATGGTTATTCATAGCCACATTATTCACAGTGACTGAAAGGCAGAGACAACCTGAGAGTCCATTGACAGATGAATGGACAAAACAAATACGTTGTAAACACGATAGAATTTATTCAGCCACAAAAAGGAAAGAAATTCTGACACTCTACAGTATGGAAAGACCTTTGAGAACACAGTGCAAAGTAAAATGAGTCAGTCACAAAAGACAAACTTGTGTGATTCCTGTATCTGAGGCACCTGGAGGACTCAGGTCCACAGGGACACAGTAGATGGTGGGGGTGGGCGGCGGATGAGAACTTGGTGCGTAATGGGGATGGAGATAGATGTGTTGGAAAAAGTGATGACGGCTGCACAATGGGAACGGACTGCAGTAAAATGTACACTGACAGATGCTTAACATGGCAGATTTTATTATGCCTGCATATATTTTACCACAATGAAAATCTATAAACTGAGATTTAATTGTGTAGAAAACCTATGGAAATATCCAAACAAGCACAAAAAATGGGAGGGAATGGATTAATGAATTCTGTGTTTCCATAACTTGGTTTCAGGCATAGTTTTGTTTCACCTACACTCCCACACACACTGAATTATTTTAAAGCAATGCCAAATACCTCATTCATAAATGTTTCTCTAAAAGAAAAGGGCTGTAAAAAAACATAACCACAGTATTATTGTTGTTACCATTCATATCCAGACTTGTCCTGAGAACTCTCATTGGCTTAAAAATGTCTTTTTTTTACAGTTGACTTATTTGAATCAGGGTTCAAGCACTGCATTTGGCTGGTAGCTTTTAAATATCTTACTAATCTGTAATCGTTCCCCTTTTTCCCTCACTTTGTTTATTGAAAATGGGATTATTCAGCAGACTTTTCTACCTTCTGTATTTTGCATATCCTGTTTCCTGTAAACAGGTGACCTAGAGGCTTGATGAGATCTGGCCACCCCTGCATCCTTCTCAGAGTCTCTTCTTTCCCTTGTAATTGAGGCTTTTTGAAAACCAGGAGAGAGAGGAGTAACGGCAAAGGCCCCACTGGCAAAGGCCCCACTGGCGCTGCCAAGCAGCCCTGTCTCCCCAAGCTGTGGGCACAGCCAGGTTCGCAGGAGCCAAGAGGGGAGGGAGTCACTGCAGGATGGTGTAGGTGACACTGACCTGCACACTTAATGATGGTTCAAATGTAAACTCATAATGTGTATAGTTTACCACACTAAAAAAACCTATAGCTCCTTTTACAGTGTGGCCAGCCATTATTGAAAAAACTAAATAAAAATACATGTATAGTATTTGTGTTATTTAAGAAAAATGTTGAAATCCTTATGTTTATCATGTATCCTCCCTTACAAGGTATGACATGAGCTTGTGAATGACCCTTTAAAACCATATACTTTGAAGCAGTTGATCTAGCTCTTGATTTCACTCTTTGCTTTTTACCATAATTTTCACGTCTATGAATCAGGACATTAATGATCACTTCTTGACCTTAGGAATTTGAGAGTGTATTTTGCGGTAAAACTGGCAGAAGGCTAAAGCTGACCAGACCAGACTCCTTGGTGACCTGCCCTGCACAGGGGAGTCTACAGAGTAGCCCCGCGATGGAGATCAAGTGATCGGACTGAACTGCAATCCCTCGAAATCTAAACCTGTTCTCTGCAATCCCGGAACTCCGCTCTGATAGTCTGACTCGAGAGGGACACGCCTCAAGTTGATGGGACTCCAGTAAGGACTTTGAGAGCACATTTTGTAAAAATATTTATCTAGAACAAAATATTTATCCACTAATGTCCTCTTAGACCATTTGGGGATAACGACATCTTGATAATTAGTAAGTAATTTTTCAATTATCTGTCTGATTCCATCATGTTTTCTTAACATGATAACATAAAAAATTAACATCCTTTGTAATTTCTTTAGTCTTAAAAAGTACATTGCTTTTTACTTATTTACATTTTAAATATGCCCCTTTAGCAATTGGAACAAGTTAAATTGTTCTTCACTAGAAAGAGTTTGGAAATTTTATTTTATTTGTTCTATCACTCCCCTTGTAATGATCTCCAGTCACATGGTGCTGTGTTTCCAAACGCAGTACGATTTTAAACCTTTTTGGTAAACATTTTCCAGAGACTTCTTTTAAAGCTACTTTGACCATAAATGAAATGCTATCTCAGTGGATTTCGTAAATGCCCACATTTCCATATTGAGCCATTACTTCGTGTGTAATAAACTGTAGTGTTTGGAACTGAGGTTTTCAAATGAGTGGCTTTATTATTACAACAGGTCAGCAGAAGTCAGTGCAATACAAAGTCACCTTCAATAAATACTGTTAATCGAGATGTACGTTTGTATACAAAAAGTGGATAAATCATACTAGAACGCTGTATAGAAGACATACTGCACATTAAATTATTTATTTTTTGTTACGCTGTAGCCAGTCATTAATCTGAATATTTGATATATCATTTTATTGGTATTACGTCATTCTTTAACAAATGCTATGTAAACAAGTTGACTATTTTTCATCTCATGGAATTGTACAAAACTTTTTATATATACACACTTCGTTCTCTCAAATGCTGGGCTTACAGATTTCCTGCCTGGGGCCTGTGTGTGAGGTATGCCATCACAGAGGAGGGGGCAGCTCGACCTGGATGCTCTCAGGGACTGAGTGTCCAGTCAGCCACCATTGAGGGCATGGAGGGCAGGCTGGGGGCACCCTGGACTGGCTGGACTGCTGGACGTCCACACCTTGGTAACAGCTGTTGCTTCAGTTGCTGTCACTTCTTCACTTCCCTAAGTTCCATTTTATGAGCTCCTGGGACCAGATTTCTCCCCAGCACCTCCTAACACAGCTCCTTGGCAGGCTGAGGTGTCACAGATGCCTGGAGTCCCCTGAGCACCCACAGCGCCAGGCAGCCCCGGGTCACCAGGCAGCCCCGGCTCACCGTGAGCGCCATCCCGGCCATCTTTGCTGACGCCGGTCACGCCTTGTGGTCCTGAGACAGATCAGAAAGGCAAGTTTAGGAGCAGTAAGGAGAAAAGAAAAGGTGCTTTAGACTCCCTAAGCCTGCCAGCCCAATCACTGCCCCTCCACCTTAGTCCTTAGCTTTGGAAGAGGCTAAGGGGAGGAGAGAACAGGGTTGAAGGCTCCAGGTGGGGTCAGTGTGGATGCCTGAGGGCTCAGCGCTGACTCCAGACAGCTCATTGGGCACTGTGAAGACTGGACCCGGGGTGGGACAATAGCTGCTTACTGAGATGGGGTGATAAAAGCCAAGACATATGGTCACGGTGCAGCCCCAGGCTGCTGTCCACTGGGAACAGCGACGCCATGGTGGGGAGAGATGCAGCCAAGGGCCCCAGGGGTAACAGAGGCCCCAGAGAGGAGGTAGGGTGTACAGAAGGAGCCTAGAAAGGAGCGGTAGCCCACAGGTGATTGTTACGTCAAAACTAGGAGCCCCAGAGTTGAGGATGTGCGGTAGATGGGAATGCTCTGGAACAGAGGCTTCAATAAGGCACAGGTTCACGGCACACTGGGGTGCCCCCTCCTTGACAAAGCATTCATTTTTGACATTAAAAAAATGGACCCACTGTAGGTGTGGGTCAGTTAAGAAGACATTCCATTATAATTTAATTGAAATAGACACTAAGTAGCTTTGGTTAAATAGAATTTAACCAAATCCACTTAGTAAAATAGATGAGGGTCTGTTTATTGATTAAACTTTTACATACTAGTTATTAGACACTTTCTAATCTTGCCTCTTAGAATGCTTTGCCAAGAGATAAAAACATTTCCATTATAAAAAAATAAGCATAAACATGCTTGGGATGTTAACCTGAGCACTCCCAATGTCAGGCGGTAAAATGTGGAAAACGTGTCGACAAAACCTTGTCGACGGTGCCTCATACCTGGGAGCCCCTGTTCTCCGTCGGGCCCATCTAGGCCTGCGCCAGCCGCACCTTTGTCCCCTCTGTCACCCTGGTTTCCTGTCAGGAGGTGTTGGATACAGACGTCATTAGAATCTCTGCTGCCGCTGAACCCTGGCTGTGCTTTACCCCCTTTTTAGTGACATACTGCCCGCTTTTTACAAGCTTTTAATTAAAGTGGAACCACTTAGAAAAGTAAAGACATCTATGAGCTGAACCCACCTAGGTACAGCTATGCACCCCACAGGTGACAGTGGGTCTGTAAGATTATGGCACTGTGTTGTCTCTTGCCTTTTCTGTTCAGGTATGTGTAGACACATACGCGTCCCAACCACCTGCTGCACAGGTGTGGAGCCGAGGCAGGGGCCCAAGCCACCCAGGTTGTGCAGGCACACCTGTGGTGTCCCACAGTGCAGGTGGCCTGACACATTTCTCCGTCGTGTTCCCATTGTTGAGTGATGCACTACCGTAGCTGGCTGGCATCAGCACTCAGCTCTCTGACTTCTGGCAGCCACTTGGATGGGATTTGAGTATCTTTCAGTGTACTTGTGAATATTAAACAGTTAAGTATTTATTTTATTATATTCTCAATATGATTTTTGACCCATGAGTTATTTCAAGGTGTTTATTTATTTAGAGATAGAGTCTTGCTCTGTTGCCCAGGCTGGGGTGCAGTGGTGTCACTGTAGCTCAGTGCAACCTCCCAGAGTGTTGGGATTATAGGCGTGAGCCACCATGCCTGGGCAAATAACACCGTCTGTCAGTAGAGTGACAGACTATGAGGCCGACAGTGTGATTAGAGCTCATCTTCTTCTAACAGCAGTGACACCAACTCTGTCTTGGTGTCTGTCTGTATATCTTTTCCAACCCAGCCGCTCAGAACAGGCATGCTCAGCTATACCAAGGTCATAGGCAGTTCCTGCTCATCCACATGTCACACACAGGCCACTGTGGGGATGGTGCCTGGCCTGCAGTTCCCAGTTGGCCTGACTGGCTGCGCCCCGGGGGAAGGGGAGGTGGAGGCTCAGTGGTGACAACAGCTTTGGTTAGGGGACACACAGCAGGCCCATCTATGCATACATGTTCTCATTTAATTCTCATAGCCCTCAGGGCACCCCATGCCTGCTTTGTTGGAGGAGAGACTGAGGTCCCAAGAGTCACCTCCAGGGAAAGGCCCAACAGAAGGCTCAGCATTCCTGAAGGGACACACTGCAGTCACCTCTGTGTTTAATGAATGTTGTCATACTACTCGTTTTCTTTTCTTTTTCTTTCCTCTTTTTTTTTTTGAGACAGAATATCACTTTGTCACCTTGGGTAGAATGCTCAAACTTGTGGGCTCAAGAGATGCTCTTGCCTCAGCCTTCTGAGTAGCTGGGACTATAAGAGCCTGCCATAGCGCCTGGCTAATTTTAAAAGATGGAGTCTGGCTCTTGCTCAGGCTGGTCTTTGAACTCCTGACCCACCTGCCTCGGCTTCCCACAGTGCTAGGATTACAGGCGTGAGCACCCAGCCATCATACTGGTTTTCTGACAGAACCAGTAAAGGTGATTAATGCTCTTTGTGAATTTTATTTTTCAAAGTCTTAAAGGAATCTAGATCCCTATTTGAAGAAACTCTTTCGTGGGTCTCTTTCTGGTCTGCAATCCCTCATGTGGCATTAGGCTGGCATAAAAGCCGAGAAGGTTGTAACTTAAAGAAGTTGCAAGGAAATGGGACACTATTTGATGGCCTTGTCATATGCACTACAGACAGTGTGTATGGACAGAAAGATGTTAATTTGACACATTTGCCCTCTGGTGTTGAAATTCTTCAGTCTCTATCTTAAAAATACATGATATGATACTACTGATAAGGGAATAGGAAGAAAGGGATGCACAGATTTAGTTGCCCCTTAGAAACTTTTTTCTTAAGCTATTTTTGAGAAGCAGGAAATTATTTGGTCAGTAACTTAAAATCAGCAGGAATCATGAGCTTTGAATCCTCACTTGGGCCTGGGGCCAGATGGCTGGGTGAGGGCTGTGGAGGGCAAGCTTGAGATTTTAAAATAAACTAAATATTAAAAGACCTTTGTGAAAACAGTGTCTACTTTACACAATGGTGTTTTTAACACTTCCAGGCCCCGCAGTTCACGTCTGGGCATCCCTGGCACCCTGGGCAGCCCCAGGAGATCAGCAGCCAATGCCAGGGCTGCCATCCTGCTAAAAGGCTTCTGGGTTCTTTATAGTCTTGAAATTAGAACAAATTTTGTATTTTCATCTTTGCAATAGAAATTTCCACATACTGCCAGCGTCTGGGAAGGTGTACACTGGCATCAATGTGAACAAAACCCCTATTTATTCTGTCCTCACATTTTTTTTTAATCAACCCTCCTTATCAAATGTCATTCTGATGGTGTTTGACAAAAATACCATTTTAAAAAATGTTCTCCTTCCTCAGGACTAACGAGCATGTATGTGTCTGAAGTGTCCTAGAAGCAGTGTCCACTGACAGGTCTGGCTTCTGTGACATTTTTATAGCAAGATGACCATGTCATAGGGTCAACTACTCACCTCGGGGCCCAGGGTCTCCCAGCTCACCGGTGGGACCACGGTATCCAGGGGGTCCTCGAGCGCCAGGGTGGCCGATGGAGCCTGGGGGGCCTGGGGGCCCTGGGGGGCCAGCCGGGCCAGGCCGACCGATGGACCCTGGTGCTAGAGGCTTACGCAGGTGCGCGGCTAACTGTGCAATTTGCTCTTTTGGAGAACAAGGGTATTAGAGTTTATATGGGGGGGGTAGGTGGCTCTCCCAAGTGCTCCCATGTGAGGTGTGAGATACCCACATAGACCTGCCTTCCAACTGAGTGAAAATGGTTTCAACTCATCTGGGGGGGGGGGTGGCACATGCTGCCCCAAGCCAAGGAACAGCACTGGAGGCCATTGCCTCAGAAGCTGTGGACAGAGGGGAACCAGTCCTCCCAGCTGAGGGTACCATCATGGGTCCCTTGTCACCGCTGTGTGCAGCAGGCCTTGTACCGCAGCCTGAGGGGAGGCGTAGCCCTCACTAGAGCAGAGGATGGCCACTGGCCACCACCATGGACCCCCAGAGGCTCCCCTAGGTAGGAGAGAGGTCCAGTCAGTCTGGTGTGTGGCCCCGGCAACTCACCACTTATCAGGCCCCCACACAGCTCCCGGACGCGCTGCTCACTGGCTTCCTTCCCCTGAAATGCACCCCACAGATTCATCCACATGTGGGGCGCTTGCTGGCAGCCACTATCACAGCCCCCAAAACCACTCGGGTTGTTGAGAAAAAAATGTAATCTAAGTCCCACAGAAGCCCAGGGCCAAGGAGCCCACTAAGCAGGGAGGGAACGTACCGGAACTCCTGGTTTTCCAGTGATGCCGGGGACACCCTGGACGCCCTGGAAGCCCAGGGGCCCAGGGGGCCCGGGGACACCCTGGACGCCGCTGGTGCCATTGGGACCCTGGATACCTTTGGGGCCCAGCTCCCCTCGACTGCCAGACTGCACAGAAATAGGACAGTGGGGTCAGAGGGGAGCAGGGCGCCCACTGCAGCCCCAGCCAGCACAGCATGCGATGTCCACGACGCTGCCCCGGGGGCACCTGCACTCACCTCTCCCTTAGATCCGACAGGACCGCTGGGACCCTGTGGAGAGAAAGGTGGCATGTCACTCACTGGCTCCCAAAGGCAGTCACACATCCTTAGTCGAGGATGAAATGGAAAACGAGTCCTCCACAAACCAACTGTTTCTTGCTTTTATTCTTGCAGATACAGACACCAGTTACTGAGATCGTACTAATCTACCAACGCTTTGTAAACTTACCTGTGTATTTCCCTGAAGATTGATTTTAGCAGCTGCATAGGGTTGTCTCTTAGATGTAGTTACTTTGTTACTTTTCTTTCTTTTTTATTTTTTTCTCTATTATAAATAATACTGTGGCCAGGCGCAGTGGCTCACACCTGTAATCCTAGCACTCTGGGAGGCTGAGGCTGGTAAAGAAAACAGCCGGGAGTTATGACAGACGCCTGTCGTCCCAACTACTGGGGAGGCTGAGAATCTCTAAGCACGAGAGTTTGAGGTTGCTGTGAGCTATGATGCCACGGCATTCTACCAAGGGTGACAAAGTAAGACTCTGTCCCAAATAAATAAATAAATGAATAATATTGAGCTAAATGTCTCTGCCCTGAACAGGCCCTTCTCCGAGTACATCTCCAGGAGCGATAAGCTGATCTGCAGTTGTAAGCAGGACGCAGCCACTGGGTGCAGACGTCTCCCCAGTACACATGTTGAAACTTAACTGCCACTGTGATGGCATTAAGAGCTGGGACCTTTCAGAGGTGACTGGGTCTTTAGGGTCCTGCCCATGAGTGTGTTAATGCCGTTACCCCAGGAGTGGGTTCCTGGTAAGAGGATGAGCCCAGTTCCCCTGCCCCCCACCCCCACCGTGTCTTCTCTCGGTCATTCCCTTTGGGCCATGACAATGGGATGTGTCCCGACTCCTGTCAAGAGGGCAGCAAGAGGGCCCTCGCCAGATGTACCCCTCGACTTAGACTTTCCAGCCTCTGGGTCACAAGTCAGAGGAATCTCTCCTTTTTGTAAATTGCCCTGGTCTGTGGGATTCTGTTGTAGAAGCAGGTCACAGGCCACGGCACAGTCCCGAGCACAGAGCAGAGGGCCGCCTGGGCCCTGGACACTCAGTTCAGGCGTCCAAGGCTGGGAAGGGCAGAGGAGGAGCCCTACACAGCAAACACTGCCCCCCGCACTACCCCAGCAGCTGCCATTTGGGTCTGTCAAGGTTGTCTAAGAATTCGCCAGAACAAAGACACCCAGCTGCGATGACTTTGGTTAGAGGCATCAGGGGTTTGCACAAGGCTGTGAGGGTTTTGCCCGAGATCAAGATTCCTGGGGCTGAGCTGCTTCTGCTGCCCCTGACATAGACAAGATCAAGCAAAGAATCAAGATCCATGGCCACGGCCACAGGAAAGCCAAGAAGTCGTTCCCTTGAACCTTATAACATCTCCATCTCTTTCCCTCATTCAAGTCTGTTAATGGATTCAAATGAGGATTTTATTTTATATTTAACCTGTTTTAGCTCTGTGGAAGTAGTTTTCTTTAATTAAAACTCACCTGTGATGAATTCTGGCTGAAAAGCCACAAACAATGCTTTTGGTTACCATGTGAGGGGACAGTGCAGAGAACCCCTGAACCTGAGTGCCCCAGATACCTCCAGCCCCCATGTCAGGCCTTCCAGGCCCTGGAACAGTCAGTGGCCAGGACCTGGCCCAGCCTCAGCCCCCTGCAGAGCAGCTCATTCTCCCACCAGCATCTACAGGTGTTGACCTTGTCCACAGGATGGTCCCGGCCTGCAGTGACTAGTTAATTCCCAGTTGTTAGTGACAGTGGGTTGGCTTCATCTCACTCACCATCTCTCCTTTATCACCAGGAAGACCATCAGAACCAGCGACACCCTGTAAACAACAGACCCAGAGTTCAGGGCCTGAATGTGGGTCAGCGGGAATCCTATGCCTGACACTGCCTGCCTCAGGCCACGCGTGACACTCACCCCCTGAGACTGAGGCCAGAAGTCTGGGCACCGGGACTTGCCCTTTGACCAGCCCCAAGAACCTGCCTCTGAGACCCACTGCCCAGGAAGGGGACCACAAATCAGAAATCACTTGCTTGCATAACGAGGCCTTTCTGCCAAGCTGGTGACCAACACTGACTGACCCTGGGCTGCCGGGAGGAAGCAGGTGTATCTGGCAGGCAAGGCAGCCTTTTCCACAGGCCCCCCACCCCTACCCTAAGCTTTTCCAGACAGAAAAGTGCTATGATGGGAAGTATGTTTCTAACTTGCCTCTGGAAAACACAGACCCCAGACCCTGCCCTCCTCCTCCAAGTCAGTCTCCCAGACAGTCATCAGGACACACCCCATCCCTGACTCCTAGGACAGAGGCAGTGTCTGGGGTACCCAGAGCTGCACAGTGACTGTGCCAGCTGTGTGCACTCTGAGCTGGGGGCCAGAGTCCGGAAACCAGAAAGACAGGAGAGACATGGACCTAGCCCTGACCTGGCCACTGGGTACCTGCTTACCTGGTCGCCCTTAGGGCCTGCAGCACCTCCAGGGCCCTGGGGTGGAGAAAAGGCTCTGGTTAGAGGGGCTACAGGACTCCCCGAAGTGGCCTCCACCATGTGGTGGGACCAGGAACCCTACCTGGACCCAGGAACGGTAGACACTTCCATGCTTCTGTGAGTGTGGGCATGAAGGGCTATTGTGATGCCCCACACACAAGGCCAGGTGCAGTTCACAGGTCACAGGAACGCAGAGAACCTCCTCTGCACACAAAGATCCTGAAGCTGCCACCTCCCTCTCATCCTGGGTGGCTGGAGGCACAGCTTGGCCCCAAGCATTCCCTCAATTGTCTCAGCATCTTTTCCTCCAGAACCGCCCCATCCTTGCCAGGGCTCCATCGCAGAGCTCCTCAGGGATAGTGAGGTCCCTTAAGCTTGGTATCATTTGTAATCCCGAAGAACGTCTATGGGCATCGCTGCACTCACAACCCCAGGATAATCCCATCACAGTGGAATTCCTGAGTCAAAGACCCAAAGCTCATACTGGCCACCTTCCTATGCCACTGTGAAATTAAGAACATGTCTGGGGATTGCTATCTTCCTTTAAAAAATATCCATTTATAGCTGGGCATAGTGGCACCTATAGTCCGGTCACTTGGGAGGCCACTGTGGAAGGATCGCATGAGCCCGAGTTTGAGGCCAGCTTGGGCAATATAGTGAGACCCTGTCTCTATAAAAAATAGAGAAATTTTTTAAAAGATCAATTTGCTTACATAGCATAAGAATGTGCGGGCAGTGCAAGTCGCCTCATGAAGCTAAAGAGAAATGCAGCAGCTAGCTCCCCCATCCCCCAACCTAGGCCAGAAACTGGCCCAGCCATCTCCTGGAGGCCCTCAGGCTGCTGGCACGTCTAGACCTCTGGAATTTCCTGCCCAGAGGCTAATAAAGAGCCCACTGTCCCCTGAGGTGGGGAGGTGCAGGTTTCAGCAGCTGCCTGCTCAGAATGGAAGGTGCCTGGGATGGCGCTGGCCCCTAGTCTGCTGCGGTATCCTCTATATACCCACATCTCTGAAGAGGGCTCTGTCCCTGCCCAGCAGGGATGGCCACGTCAGGCACACAAGGTCCCCTAGAACCTGGTAGAAGGTGACCAGGGCCCAGACTGGACCACAGCCTCCTCCCTTAGCCAGCTGGGGCCCTGGGCCGGTCACACAGCCTCTGTGCCCTGACACCCAAGAGCCCATGTCACAGGCTGTTGTTCGATCAGCAGGAAAGAGTCCTAAAAAGTTACAGGTGGTGACGGTCCCAATCCTTTGCAACACTGTGTTCAAACTTGGCAGTGATATGCCCCTGCCCAAAACACCTCAGCTGGCTTGGCACCCGTTGCTCAGTGGTTAGGGAGTTGGTCACATACACCAGGGCTAAAACCTTGGTCTGCTAAACAACAATGACAACCACAACAAAAAAAATAGCCAGGCATTGTGGCAGGTACCTATGGTCCCAGCTACTTGGGAGGCGGAGGCAAGAGAATCAGTTAAACCCAAGAGTTCAAGGTTGCTGTGAGCTGTGACACCACAGCACTCTACCGAGGGCTATATAATGAGACTCTGTCTCAAAAAAAAAAACAAACCAAAAAACCAACAATGACAACTACAACAAAAAAATAGCTGGGCGTTGTGGTGGGTGCCTATAGTTCCAGCTACTTGGGAGGTTGAGACAAAAGAATCACTAAAGCCTAAAAGTTGGGCTCGGCGCCTGTGGCTCAATCGGCTAAGGTGCCAGCCACATACACCTAAGGTGGTGGGTTCGAATCCCCAGCCCGGGCCTGCCAAACAACAATGATGGCTGCAACCAAAAAATGGCCGGGCGTTGTGGCGGGCACCTGTGGTCCCACCTACTTGGGAGGCGGAGGCAGGAGACTCGCCTGAGCCCAGGAGTTGGAGGTTGCTATGAGCTGTGATGCCATGGCCCTCTACCCAGGGGGATAGCTTGAGGCTCCATCTCAAAAAAAAAAAAAAAAAAAGCCTAAGAGTTGGAGGTTGCTGTGAGCTGTGATGCCACAGCACTCTACCAAGGGCAACATAGTGAGACTGTCTCAGAAAAAAAACAACTACCCAGCTGACACCTCAAAGGGAGGGACAGGCGTAGTGCCTGGAGCCGCCATCTCCCCACTGTCTACTGGGCACCAGCTGTGTGCCATCCTTGCTGCCTGTCTCTGCATGGGGACTGGGCAAAGCAACTGAGGCTCCTGGACCCCACAGCCCTGCCTGGCCCCTGAGGAAGGTTACATGGAAGGACGGGGGTGGGGTACCAAAGGACACAGTGCTCAGGCCCTGTGCAGCACTGCCTGGGCTCACTTCTCTTGTCTGTGTTCCATGGACCCTGTTGACAGGAAATGGGGTGCATCCTTTGGTGTAGGCCACTTACCCTGTCACCTACGTCTCCTCGGAGACCCTGAGGGCCTGGAAGGCCCGGGTCTCCCATACTGCCCTTCCGGCCCTGTGGAGAAAATCCCAACTCAGTACCTACATAGGAGGGCCAGGACCCTCCCTTCTCTGTCAGAGGCCCATGTGTTGTGTGGTCACTGCTCCAGGCCCAAACCCTTGCCCCTACTTCACTCACCTGGAAGCCTCGGACGCCAGGAGCCCCAGGAGGACCTTGTGGGCCAAGGGCCCCCTAAAAGACAAAAGGAGGTGTGAGTGATGTCCTGGGGGTGGGGCGTGCTGGGGTGGGAGGTATCCGGGGTTAGACATGGGAACAGGTGTGAAGCCCATGGGGCTGGGTGGGCACATAGGGTGGTCTTTAGCCATCTGGCCAAGTTGATAGAGATAGAGGCAGGGGGGCCTCCGGGGTTAGACACACGCTTCGACCCAGGTGCTGATCTCCACCCCCTGCCCAGGCCCTAGGGTCCACAGGTGAGGGCACCAGGCTCAGGAGCTCCCACCTTTACTTCCCAGGTCTGAGGCTGGACCTTGGCGAGAAGGTCTTAAAGGCAAGACAGGTCAGGATTGGCCCCACCATGTCCAGCATCCTGGGCTTCTGTGGGCCTGGCCCATCAACGCATCCAAAATGCCACCCCTGCCTGCTCAAAGCCTGGGGCCACCTGCCAGAGCCTCTGGCCAACCCCCCATCTGGGGCCTTCTCCCCCACTCACCGCTGAGCCCCTGTGGCCAGCCTCGCCACGCTCCCCAGGCACGCCGACATCTCCCTACAGGAAGAAGTAGCAAGTGAGAGCACGGTCCTCGTGGATATAGAGTGAGGGAGGCTTCAGATACTCACAGGGATGCCTGGTTCTCCCGAGCGGCCAGCCTCACCCAGCTCTCCAGCTCTGCCCTGCAGAGGAAGGCAGGGTCATGAGTGCTCCTGGGGTCCACTCTGTCCAGGGCCAGGCTGTTAGTGTCCCTTCCCCTCTCCAGGAGAAAGTGGCCACATACCAGTTCCCCCTTCTCGCCTTTGGACCCTGCTCGTCCAGGGAGGCCCTGCCAAGATAGAGCTCAGGTCAGCACTGCTGAGACCACAGGCAGGTACACACAGAAAGCAGTGTGGGGCAGTGTGCACAGGGCCAGATAGCACCCCCGGAGTAAGGCTACCCCCACAGCATGCAGGATGGGCACCTACATGCACCTGTCCAGGGAGCACCAGGGGTTTTGGGGCTCTTCTGGGCAGTCCCCAGAACCACCAGAGGAAGGGATCCTAAGATGACCACCCCACCTAGCCCACCCAGGCACTTACTGGCAGCCCATTGGGACCCTTCTCTCCCGGAGCACCATTGCGACCGGCCTCCCCCTGAAGGAACAGCAAGGGTGAGGAGGAGCAGGTACTAAGCTCCTCTCCAGCCCCCAGCCCCCCGGTCTGGGCCAACCTTCTCGCCATCAAGTCCTGGCACTCCATCCCGGCCATCTTTGCCCGGCATTCCCTAGGGACAAGGGACGTGTGAGGCCAGGTGAAGGAGCCACCCCCCTCAGCTGCAGCACTGTCCCCCAGAGCAGCCCCTTCCCCACCCCCCAGAACTGGGTCCACCCCATGAACCCTGGGGTGCACTGGGAAATGCCACAAGGGAAGCCCTGTGGCTACCCGTGTTGCCCTAAGAGGCTGTGGAGGTAGAACCCCCATCTGCCCAAATGCTCCACAGCGTCCTCAGGAAAGCATGACTGTGGCCTGTTTTATAGGTATGGATACAGGGTTGGGTGACAAACTTGGGCGCCATACTCTGACCAGCCAAGGAATCAGAAGCCTGATCCCTGCATCTGTCCTCCCAGCAGCCTTCCCACCCTAGGCATCCCTTGAGAAAGGGTCACCCTGCCTAGGGCCACAGATGGTGGGGAGGGGGCTTCTGGGGTCTGGGTGCACAGCAGGGAGGAGGTCCCAAGGACACTGACTTGGACCCTGGAACGCCACCTCTGTGCCCCCTGTGCTACCTGCCAGCCCAACTCCCATGTGCCCTCAGTGAGGGCAAGCCCAGTGAGCTCCTCCACTTCTGTAGGGTCCCAGTGGCTATGGAAACACAGGGGTCAGGGCTGTCCAACCACAACTCCATAAGCCAAGATGGCAGCAGCACACCGCCAAACCCAGGGCAGGCTCTTCTGAGTGGTCAGCGAGGCCCGGACCAGGGAAGGAGGATTATTCTCCAAGAAGCAGCTACAGACAACAGGACAGCCACACAGACCACACCCAGGCCATGGCCGAGTACTCACCGGCTCTCCAACTGGCCCAGCCACTCCAGGAGCTCCCTTGGGACCAGGTCTACCCTAAAGAATACACAAGTGCCAGAAGCAGCTGTAGGTTGGGCTCTGAGGATTCTCTTCCCTGACCAGCTCACTAGTTTCAAGGAAGGCTGTGCCCCAGGCAGGGACCAACCACCAGAGAGGAGACTCTGTCCCCAGGCCTGGAGGTGTGTAAAGAGAATCATCTTGGGTCCTCCTGGAGCTCAGACTGTGGGGGCTCAGTAGACAGAGCTGACCAGGTCTGGAGGCCACCACAGACAAACAGCAGCAGGGGGCTGACACTTCAGCTGGGTTCCCTTAAGTTCACCTGTTCTACCCACTGGGCAGCCTTGGCACAGGTGAGGCCCACACTGCCCAGGGCCCCAGGACTCCAGCCCACCTGCCCATCCTTCAGCCCTTGCCTGCAGCCTCTCACTGTTGGCCCCAATGGAGGGTCCCAGGGCCTCCCACAAGGGCCAGAAAGAGGCATGGGGCAGTCCTCCAACCCCACCTGGCAGGTGTCCCTGTGGGTATCCCCCACTCTCAACACCAGTCAGGAATTAGATGAGGTGTTTCTGCAGAAAGACCTGGACAGTTGAGTTCTTTGTCACTTACCAGGTCACCCTTAGGGCCTCGGAAACCCTCTGGGCCCCTCTCACCTCTGTCACCCTGGAAATGATGGGGCAGGTAGGGGGAACAGAGTTAACCACACAGAGGTGACAGGAGAGCCAGACCAAGGTGTGACCGAGGCCCCTCCAGGCCTGGGCCAGGGTCAGAGGTGGCCAGACAGATGCTGGTGAGAGTCACAGAAGTCAGAGGGCACTTCATGTCCAGAACCAGGAAGGAGGCAAAAATCCCACAAAAGATGAACTCTTTTGGTGAACTTGGCCCACTGGCCTGTCCCACCAGCCCCGCCCTCCAGGTGTGTAGATGGGATAACTCAGTCTGGGCAGGGCCAGGGTTTCTGAGTGAGGCAGAGGGAGAGGGTAGAGGCTGTGCCCGCACGGTGGCCACCTTATGCCCAGACACACATACCGCTTTCCCAGGTACTCCAGGGATCCCGGGGGGCCCTCGGAACCCAATGGGACCCTGTAGAGTAGAGAGGGACACCTCACCTGGGATCCTGTCATCTGCAGCCTGTCTGGGACCTCCCAACAACCCATGTCTGTCAGGAGACACCCTGAAAGCACCTCCTCTTCTGGGGGCCCCCATAGGCCTTCAGTATACTTCCCCGTTGTCCCCAACCCCTCCTCCTCTCCCTCACTCCCCTTGGGCCTGAGCTACCATGGCCCTCGCAGAACCCTGGGCTGGGAACTTGTGCGTGAGGGGTGTGAGGACAATTGGCTAACTTCCACACTTGCTGGGCCACCCTTACATGGACATGAGGACAAGCCCAGGACCCCCCTCACTCAACCTCTAGACCTATCTCAGTCTGGGCCACAGCCCCCCCTCCAAGGAATGCAGGACTTACCCGGTCCCCAGGGGGCCCAAGTGGTCCAGGCAGTCCTCTTAGCCCCCGGGGGCCCTGCAGTGAGAAAACCAGAGACACAAAGGCCAAGGTTGTACCCCCCCACCCCCCAACCAGCACCTTCCCAACCCAGCCCTGAGGGGCACCAGCCTTGGGGTACCCTCCACAGAGAAGGATCCCAGCCCAGGTGTGGGCCAATCTTCCCACAGCCTGAGCTAAGCCCTTTGGGGGGCTATCCATGAGGCTTCCATCCCACCACTCTTACCCCTCCCTGGCCTCACCTGTAGCCCCACAGTGCCTGGGATGCCAGCGGGACCAGGGGGGCCGGGGTCGCCCTGCAGTAGAAGGAGAGAAAATGGGGGTCAGTGGGCTGAGTCTGGAATTGCCACATCACAGCTGGGCTGTGCAGGCTGAGTGAGAGTCACACACAGCTCCAGAGCCATCACTCGTCTCCCCAGAGCCTGCCCTTCCCTCTAAGCCTTTGCCTCCCATCAGCCCTCCTAGTCAGCAGCCCCAGACACAGCTGGTGCTCACCTTCTCACCGTCCTTGCCGACTTCTCCCTGCTCCCCTTTGTAGCCAGTGGGTCCCTGAAAGCAACAACAGGAGTCACAGCCCCACCGGACCCTTAGTTCCCTTCCCTGAGCAGCACTAAACCAAGACCCACATGGCCTGTCACTGGGATCCAGCCACAGTCATAGTGCAGAAGGCTGGGCTGTGTGGGACTGAGGCCTGAGAGGTATGGTGTGCAGAGGGCTGGACTGTGGAGGACTGGAGGTGGGCAGGGGCAAGGGCTGGGCTGCAACATGATACCAGCTCTCCCCCATGACCTCTCTCTGCCCCTTGCTGCCCAGTCCTGACCTGGCCCTACCAGCTTCCAGCCCCACCTTCTCCCCACCCTGAACCATATCACCCACCAACCTCACTCAATTGGGGTCACCCTGTGATTGTCCACTCACCTTAAACCCTGGCATTCCAGGGGGACCAGGGGGACCTGGAGGGCAGATACTTGGACACTGTTGGAAAACAGAATGATCAGACCCTCCCAGCCAGACGGAGCAGAGCCCCAACACAGAGGTCAGCACTAGGGGCCCTGAGAAGGGGATCCCCAAGTGTAAGCCCAGACAGGGCCTCATCAGTGTTCACCCAGCCTGGCAAGAGGCTGCACAAAGCCCATGGCCAGCTGCCCCCCACCACTGGCGGATGTCTCAGCCCAGGCAGACAAGGCTTTCAAGTGGCTGTTCAGCACGGCAGCCACTGGCTCCACAAAGGGCCTTCACAACACCTTCAGGCAGGGGCCCCTGGTACATGCAGGGAACCAAAGGAAGGTTCCACATTATCCACAACTGCAGTGGCAGGCTGGGTGAGGTGCAGAGCCAGGACCATCAGCCTGTGGTCTCCTCACACTGGAAGACTGAGCCCTCCCTTCTAGGACATGCTAGTGGAGGGACCCAGCCGGGCATGAGAATGGCAGGGGGGCAGCAGCCATTGGTGGTGGTAGTTGGAGTAAACCAGAAAAGAATTTTTTCTCTTGAAAGGTTACAGTCTCTCCACGGAGATAGGTGTCAGCTGTCACTGCAGACAGCCATGTAAAGATAAGGAGCACATCTGGGGCGTCTGGAGTCTGTTTTCTTTTTACACGAGTGACAAGGATTAAAGATCAAGATAAGAGACTCAAACTCTATTTGGGAGCCTTCTGAGTTGAGCGAGACCCGCCAGTGTGGTTGCCACCTGCACCTGTGGCTTAGAGCCCCCACCCTTGGTGGGTTCATGCAGGGAAGAGCTAAATTTTCACTTGATGCGATTGTAATTCAGGGTTACATTGCTCATGTGGCCGGTGGCTTTGTGACAGTATAGGTCTGAATGGTGGTGGAGATGCTGTGGGGGGTGGCGAGGGAGGGCCTAGTGGGGTCTCCACCAGCTGTGCCCAGAGCTACCTGCCCTGATCCTCTGTCCCCATGAAGTCCCTCAGCCCTTTCTTCTGGCCAGTTGGAAACAAGCCCGTCTCCAGGGAGTATGCTACCTTGGAGTGTCCCTGAGGTGGGACTCAGGTCAGCCCCCTCCCTTCAAGGCAGACATCTCCATCCCCCTTCCCAAATGGCTGCAGTGCCCACCTGAAGGTCGGTAGCACCTTCGGGGAGGACCCCCGGGTGTCCCTGGAACAGAGAGAGGCAGCTGACATCCCTCGCCCTCCTCACACCCGCACCCACCCTTTCTCTGCTACAACCTCCCCACCCACCAGGGGAATTAGACACCCTTCGTCTTATGACCTAGTGCTGGGTGCTGCTGGCCCAGCCACAGGACAAGGGACAATGACAGAAGCCACCTGCCCTTGGGGTGTAGTGGGCATAGGGGCCTGGCCACAGCTGCTGCCCTCCCCATACCTTTATCTGTTCCTGGGGAATGGCCAGGTTAGGGTTAAGGGTTCTTCATGGGTCATAGGGCCTGGTGGGGGGGCAATGGGGGTTCCACCTAGTGCATTAGTCCAGTACTTACAGGGGGCCCAGGAGGTCCTGGGGGGCCAGGGAGGCCTGGCAGTCCAGAGGGTCCCTGAGGAAGGATATGATTTAGACAGAGCAGCCCCTACCTGAGTTATGTGACCAGCTTCCCCCAGACAGGAGGGCACACCCTGCTTCCCCGGCCCTGTGGGGCCTCGTGGGTCTGCGTGTCCAGAGGTCTGTACTGTCCCTTCTCTGGAGTGCTGGCCAGGGCTTGTGCTAACACCCGCTTGGAAAGTGGGGAGAATGGGGAGCAGAGGGGTGGCCCCTGGCTGCTGAGTCTAGGTGCCTGATGGTGACTGTAGTGACCTGCTACAGGGGTAGGAAGGCCAGGTGGCCACTTACCGGCGGGCCACGGAGGCCAATCCCACCTGGGAGGCCGCTCACTCCTGCCTCTCCCTGGAGTGGGGTAAGAGGTAAGAGATAGGGGTCTATACCCAAAGAGCCCTGAGGATCCCAGGGAAGGGGTCCCCACCCAGGGTCCTCTTGCTATCTCTGAGGGGATGGAGACATGATGTAGGGTGCTCAGGCTCCCCTCAAAAGTCCCACCCCTAGCCATGGTATGGGACACTCAGGATGGTTCCATGTGTGGGGTGGCTCTGGGAACTTGCACACATGCTCAAGAGGCCACAGGGTCATTGGTACTCACAGATGCTCCAGGGAGGCCTTTGCCCTGCAAGCCAAGTGCAGGGATCAGAGCTTGCTGGGTACAGGATGGGGAGTGCCCCATACCCCCAAGATGGCTCAGGTGGGTCCTGAAGGAAGGCCTTGGAGTGGGAGGACAGGCCCCAGCCTAGGGCCCAGGGATGGCCTCTGGGGCTTCTGGAGGTCACCCTGCCCTGGCCAAACCCTCCAGTCCCACAAACTCCCATAGAGAGGTGAAGACCACACTCACCCCCAGACCAGGCGGCCCCGGAGGTCCCAGACTTCCCTGTGGAAGGAGGCGGTATCAGGGCTGCTACTGCCTATGAGCCCTTCCCCCCTTGGGAGTCCCCTCCCCAGCGTCGGGAGCTGCTCTGCTCTCACTCCTGAGGAGGAGCATGGCCAGAAAAGGCACTTTGCTGAAGCTGCTAGCAGAGGACACCAACAGTGCAGCATAGGACGGTGCAGTCAGGGCGGCCCCAACACACATGGGTGATCCCAAAAGCCTGTCTCCCCAGAAGTGCTCCAAGTAATCAATGCAGCAGTCACTGAGATCCTGGCCCTGGCCCAGAGGAGCCAGCCCCATGGCCTCACCCTCTGAATTCTTTGGATCCGGATGGGAGAACACCCTAGTCTTTGCACCTGAGGTCAGAGATTCTCTCCAGAAAGCCCCAGGCAAGCCCCCACCCACAAGGCCCAGCACCAAAGGATCCCTTCCATGGTCTTCAACTCAGAGCACTGCCCACAGCAGACACGACTCCCCTGACCCCCAGCCTCCCTGCCCTGACATGCTTTGTGCCTACTGTGAACATCACAAAGGAAAGGACAGAATGTGGGCTGCTTTGTACACAGAAGCCATGAGGGGAGAAAGCCATCCCGAACAGTGCTGTCAGTCAGTCAGGGAGGAAGATTCAGTGGCCAGTGGCCAGACTTAGGGGACTTGGCAGGTTGGGTGACAGTGAGCCCAGGGCCTTGTCGGCTACAGGGGCACCCCGAGGAGGAGGGGCACACAGGGCATACCACAGCCCCCAACACCAGTTCTCCCCACCAGGTTCTGAATGCTGAGACACCTGTGACCTGAAGAGGGGCAGGCAGGGGAGGGTAGCCACCAGGGGTCAGGGAGGAGGTGGCCATTCAGCCTCTGCCTCCCTGCCCTCTACACCCTGCAGGGGCAGGATCCAGCCAGCCCCAGTCACTGCCACCTCCTGGCTGGGTGACCCCACTTCTGAACTGAAGCCACCACACAGGGTGTAGGCACTTACCCGTTCTCCAGGGGCACCCTTGGGTCCAGGAGGTCCATCCCGCCCGGTCAGACCCTGGGGAGAGAGGCAGAGGATGGACTCAAGGGGCACATGAGTAGCATGTGCCAGCCCCCAGGGCAACAGGGAGCCACCACGATTCCTTTACTATGATGAGTCCAGAGAGGCAAAGACCTGCAGGCCTGGTGCTGTCCTCTTCTGGCCCCGTGTATGGCCATGGGTATGCCTGGGGGCTCTGTGGGGAGGAGGATGACCTGCACAGCAGGGCCACACAGTTCACCTCTCAGAACAAAAGCTCCAGTGGCCTGAGCCATGCCTTGAGATTGCAATGGCACCTGGGGCCCATGTCAGACAGAAGAGCCCAATAATGGGGTTTGTTTCTGGACAAGGCAAAACTGGCAGGACGTCCCGCCTACTGTGGGCTGGTCCTGTCCTCTGCCAGATGCTGTCTCAGTCTGGGATGAAGGCCAAGGACCCCTGCTGGGGACTTCTGGAGACTTCTATCAGCACAGGGCTTCCCACCTGAACAGGCCCAGCTGGAGGGCAGCAATTATGACCTTCCCCCCCACCATCCCCCACCGGGCCTTGTGTGGGAGGGGCACACTCACGTCCACACCAGGCAGTCCTGGCAGCCCAGCCTCTCCTGGTTTCCCCAGCTTTCCTGGGGCCCCTTTTGGTCCCTATACAGGAAGAAAGGGTAGAGGAGTGAGGGGGTCCAGCCCCGAGCTCTGGTCTTCAGGAAGTAAGCATTTTCCAGTCAGCCATGCAAGGTAGTCCCTCTCCTCCAGAGGCCCAGCCCTCCCTATGTCCAGCAGGCTCCGACTGGCTGCAGCCTGGCAGCCCTCCCAAGCTCAGGAAGGCTTCCCACCCCACCCCAAGGTGATATCTGTAGGATGTCCACTGGGTCACTTTGGCCTTCCCAGCTGGACAAGATCAAGCCCTGGGACCTCAACTCCCTAGAGCTAACAGAGGTAAGGGGCCACAGTAAGCTCTGCCTGTAGCAGGGTTGGGGGGGAAGAGGAGGATTACAGCACTGTATTGCCCCCTTTCCTGGCTTGCCTGGCACCAGCCCAAAGCAAGCTTCAAAGCCAGACCCTCTCTCCAGAGACACACTGAGTCAATACACTCCCCTCCTGCCTCAATCCTGGCTCAGGCCCCCGCTCCAAGTCCTCTGGGGCCTTTCCTCAGGCAACCCAGGGCCTAGCATGGTGGGACAGACGTCAATGACCTCTCTGTTCTGTGTCCACCCCCCTCCAGAATGGAAAAAGGTTGTCCCTTCCCCCACAGCCAGGAACACTCACCGGAGGCCCAGGCAGACCTGGAGGACCAGCTTCTCCCTGCAGAGGGAAGATGCCCACATGTGACCCCTCAAAATCAGGGATCCTCTGAAAACTGTGCCCCAGGGGAGCAGAGCAAGGCTAGCCTTCAAGTCAGACCCTGAGGCCAGGCCTAAGGAGACTATATGGGGCTCCTATCCTGCTCATCCATTCCTAGGGGCACCTCTCTGGACCAGCACTTCGGAGAGGGGTGACCTGGACAGACAAGGCTTGGCCCATACAGCTCATGCTGCATCTACGAACCACAGCCTCCCAGAAAGAATGGGAAGGTGTCATGGAGCCCTAGCCCTCCTGCCCCAACAGCTTCAGGAACCAGGCCTCGGACAGCTTCAAGCCCCTAGCTCCACTTGTTCTCAGGTAAAGTTCCCCAGACCCCCTAACCCTATCAATGACCTCCAGGTCTAAAATCTTTTAACTGAGACTTTAAGGTGGGGTTTCAGCCCTGCAGCAGAGAAGGGAGGCTGAGGACAGGTTGTGGGAGTTCTTGACACCACCCCTCCCAATTCTCCACTGCTACTGGGGCCAATATATGCAGAGCAGGCCCTGCGGGGAGCCCCTGCCTTTATGGAGGTGGCTAGCTGGGGGTTTCCACCCTGCGGGGGGGGGGGGGGTCTCAGCTGCCTCTCCACACCTGGCCTGGGACACCCTCCAAGGACATCATTTTGGAACTGAGCTGGTCCTGGCCTCCCGCAACGCACAGGACCCATCCACCCAGGGCCACGTGCCTGGCACCCCATGGGCCAGACTGAGAATGCAGGAGCACAGGCCCACAGGGACCCAGAGATACACCTCAGTGCCACACTACTGGCCTCAGAACCTTCCATCAACGGCAACCTCCTTCAAGTCTGCCCATATCCCACAGTGCTGGCTGCAAGGTCCTAGTACAACTCTGGGAAGTGGCTTGGTTCTCTTTCCACCTGGCTGGAAACTCAGGGAGTCAGGAGGGAGCCCTCCCTCATCTGCCACCCAAACTCACATCAATGCCGTCCTTCCCTGGCTTCCCAGGTGGCCCTTGGGGGCCCGGAGGGCCAGGGGGTCCCACTTTCTGAAATGGAGAAGAGTCATTAAGGAGGGCCTCCCCTGCCTCCCGGGAGGTCCCCTAGTTTGGCTCTGGAGTCTGCTCTAGCAAGCGTCCTCTTCCCAAGTCTAGAGCAGCTCTGGAGCCTGTCACAGGGGCTCACCACCCCTGCCTGCCTCAGTGACCCCCATGCCTCAGGTCTTGGAGTTTATCTGGTGCTAGCAGGGGTTGTGCCACCCAGCAGGGAACCTCTGGAACAAAGGCCACATTGTGGTCCCAGACAGTAGTCTGCAGTGGCTGGACTCGGGGGCAGCGGGGGTTCATCCAAGAGGTATCGGCGTTTATGGGGCTCAAGCACTGGTCAGCGGCTCTGCGCCCCGTCAGCAGTACTGGCTGTGGGTCGCGAGGCTGAGCAAGGTGTCCCACAGTGCTCGACATCCGGTTAGGCAGCCAGCAGGGGGGTAGCGGATGGGGCCAAGTCGTCCCCTGGCTGCCGGCTCACGTCGTTTGCAGCACCCCGACTCCCACCACCCGGCTCACCTGGGCCCCTGTGGCCGCCAGGAGCTGTCCCAGCAAGAGGAGGGCGAGCGCGGGTGCTCGGGCCATGGCTGCACTCGCTCTGAGCGGTCGCGACGGGTCGGGCGGGCAGTGCGCGGGCGGGGTGGGGCGGAGCCGGAGGGGGCGGGCAGGTGGGGGCGGGGCCGCCGCACAAGCCCCCCATTCAGGCCCACCTGGGCGGGCGGGGGCAGTGGCGCCCAGCCGGCCAGGGTAAGTATTTTTTTTTGCCAGCCTCTTGAGTTAAAATTATCCCAGGACTGGCGAGTCACACACACCGCACCTTTCAGCAAAGGAGAAAGCCTCTTTTCTCCGCTGTTCCTCAGCTCCATAGTGCGGGAAGGGCGGGGATATCCGCGCAGAAGGGCTCCTTTCAGGAGGCCGCAGGAAGGGCAGACCTACTCTCTAGCGGCACACCCCTCCCCGGGACTGAAACCAGGACGACCCCAGGGAGTGTGAACCCCCTACACTGGGCCAGGCAGTGCCCAACACGGCCCTGGCTGCTGTGACTCTGGGCTGGCACATGCCCCGTGCCCAGGCCCCTACCCACAAACCCAGATTGTACCAAGTGGCCGGTCCACGCAAGCCGCCACAGCCACGGCTGGACTCCCACCCCAGACCCTGTCCCTGAAGACAGCAAAATGCAGACCCCAGCAGAGGAAAGAGAAGCATCACCACCGCCCTGAGCTACAGATGTGTCAAGGACAGCAATCGTCAGGCTGTGGTGGCCATTTCACCTCTCTCCAGCCAGGTCACCACATCTGGACAAGCTCCCACACTGTGGGGTGAGGGCGGCCACTAGCCAAGGGGGCTCATTGAAAGGGCAGAATTCCCCAAGAGGATTCAGAGGGTCCTGTTAGGAGCTTCATTCTGCAGGTGGAAACTTAGAGCCTTTGAGATGATGGCAGTCCGCAGATGGGGTGCCTGAAAGGAAACCCCCACCCTCACTAGCTGGAGGGACAAGCTCTCTCAAGCTCTCAGCTGGGAGCATAGGAGGGTAGGGCTCCATCCCTAGGGTCCTTTGAGCCAGGAAGAACCAAAGCACCACCCAGCAGTTTGGGGATCACTAGGCACATGCCTGTCCCTCAGGGCTGCTCCAGCAGGGTTGTGTCCCTGCAGCATCAAGTCTCCATTGCACTCGAGCTGCACCAGTTTGTGTGGAGGACCCTGAGGTAACTGCATCTGAAGCCCTACTTCAACTCAGTGCCTCTGTTTCCCTTCAGGGCAGAAACCCTGTCTCAGACAAAACCGAAGTTGAGGCACCTGGGCTGGGATCAGGTGATGTGAGGTGAGCCAGCTGCAGAAGGTGCCACCCAGCCCCAGGGGAAATCAAGGCGGGAACAAACCACAGATACAGTACTCAGAGCCACTGCTTTTGCTCTCAGAGATTCAGCCCCTCCAGAGCCCAAGGTCTGCATCCAGCTTCCCTCACACCTTCCTTCAAGGCAAGTGTGTCCCCCTGGAGGAGCCTTGAGTCAGGGACCCGCCTCTCAAAGGTTCCACAGAAGCTCCTCCCCACATGTGGAAAAAGGCTGGCGACTTAGGGAGGGAGGGGCTGCCATGGGGTGGGGTGGGGTGGTACAGAGCCACACCAGGCCAGGGGGAGGCTGGCTGGGTCTGCCTCCAAGGCCACCTAGCCCCTAATCAGGGCAAGTGGCAAGGCCTGGTTTAGATTCACAGCTCACCTGAACCCGTGTGGGCCTGTCGGTGTGTCTCCCCACACCCACCCTGGAGAGGAAACAAAGGTAGCCTGGGGACCAGCTCAGGACACAGGTGCTTGCCTAGGGGACAGCTTGCCTGTGCCGGAGGGGCTGGGCAGTCAGGCTGGGAGGGCCCAGAGACCTGGGCCATTGCTTGGGCCCCCCTAGGTATTGCTCTGTTACCATGGGGAAGAAACCATACCACTGCATCCCAGCCACCAAATGTGGCCTTGGTCCACATCAGAGACTCAAAGTCAAATGAGTTTATTCAGACAAAGCCTTGGCTGGCACCAGGCTAAGAAAATGAGCCCCTGCCACCCCCAGACCCTGAGGGTCAATATATAAAGATGGGGCAAAGGACAAGGGGTGGGAGGTGCAGTGAGACAGAGGCTTCTGGTGGCCTGGGCCTTCCCTGAGGCGGGGCCTCACTCCTGCTGGAGGCCACTATAGTGGCCACCAGGGAGAAGCCAGCATTGCTGGGCACCGAGGAGAGCCAGGGTCGGGTGCCCCAGGCCCGGACTCCGGCAGCAGACCAGACGCCAGCTGGCGCCCTGTCCCTTAAGGCTTTCCAGGGCTGGTGGAGTGCTCCACCTCGGATGCCTCCCACACCTCAGCCCTCTCTTGGGCAGCAGGTCCTGCTATAGGGTCTGGGCCCTGTGATGGGCTCTCAGGGGCAGCCTGCTCAGGCTGTGTCTGGCCTTCAGAATCCTCCTCGACCTCGTTTTCGACCTCTGCAGTCTCGTAGCACCCTGATGGAGCCACTGCCTTGGTCTCCCTGCTGACCTCCACAGCACTGCCCCCGGCACCCTTGTCTACCTTCCTCCGCTTCCTCACCTTGTCAGTTGCCCTGGCCTCTGGGGGCTGGGGGCAGGGCTGGTGGGCCTCCCCCGGATCCTGGCTGCCCCTTTCCTGGGTCCCTGGCTCAAGGCTGCCCTGGCTGAGGGCGCACCCCTCCAGGTTCAGGGCGATCTTCTCCACCTCTGAGACGCTCTCGGCACCCGCCTCCCCAGGGGCCTGCTCCCGCCGGCTCAACTCCAACTTTCTCTTCTTGCACTCTTTGGGGCTTGGGGGCTCTGGCCCATCTTCCCCAGTGCCTGCAGCCCCATCTTCCTGGCTCCCCTCCAGAGATCCCTCGTCCTGGGGCTTCACACTCAGTGGCCGGGGACTCTCAGGCACACTGTCTGCACTCCCCTCCTTCCCTGGTCCACAGGTCTGACCCTCGGTGCCAGCCTCGAGGAGGGTGTCCTGTGGACTGTCCTGCCCCTCTGCCTGCCTGGGACCTGCTGGCAGATGGGTTGGAGAGCCAGGCTTGAACCTCTGCAGCTTGTCATGGGGCCCCCAAACGAACTTGCATCGGGGCCGGAAGTGCTCCCAGGCGTAGTGCAGCAGCTGGCGACGCTGCTGACGGCAGCGCACAGCGAACACGAAGTAGTCCAGGGCGCTCTGCCGCACTCCTGGCAGCTCCTGCCGCACCAGCGTCTCCTCCAGGAAGAAGCGGACCAGGGGCACCTGGTAGTGCTCCAGGCCCAACTCACCCAGGGACTTGAGCATACGTGTGATTCGCAGGTTGTTGTGGCTGTGCCTGTGGGGTTAGGCCAGCAGCTGCAGGCGCTCAGGCAAAGCTCCACTGCCACCCTCCAGGCGTTCCCTTTCCCACTGCCCTGCCCTGGGCCCAGGGGACTACCAGAGAAGATGGCCTGAGGGACCTGGATGTGTGTGGGCTGGGGTCGGGTGTATCACCCAGAAGGGCGGTTGTCCCCTCCCCCAGGGCTTTCCGAGAGAAGTCAGCTGGAAGAGGGCCAGAGGGGCCCACTGTACCCCCGTGCACAGACAGGTACTGCCCTGCTCCTCTGTGGAGCCCACATCTCTTTCACTGGCTTTATCTTTAAACTCCCAACTCCCCACGAGGTTCTGACCGCCCCCTTCCCCTGGTGAGGAGGTGCCCAGCTGCCCACAGCCTCACCAGTTCAGGTTCTGAAAGCGCCGCTGGTAGTTTTGGGCCCGGCACACAGCGCCCGTGTCTCGGTCCCGGAGCCGGATGCCATAGAAGCCCAGCATGAGTTCATAGGCCCTGACCAGCCGCTCTTGGACCTCCCGGGAGCTTTTGAAAGCCTGGAAAACAGGCCTGGAGAGCTCAGGGGGCCACGTCCCATGAGCTACCAACACTCCCTCGGGCCCAATTCCTCCAGAGGCCTGGACTCAGACTCTTAGAGAAAAGCAAGAGATGCTCCCAGAGCCCAGGGCAACTAGTCTGCCCAGATGTAAGTGGGTCTCCTGGGGAGCCTGCTCCATGCACCAGAAAGTGCTCCCTAGCTTTCTGAGTCCCCCTTGTCCCTCCTGCCTGAGCCAAAACCAGGGGTGGCACAGGCAAGTCTAGCTACCCTGAGGGCCTCTACCCAGACCCCTAGCCATACGCAGCAGCTTCAGAAAGTCCCATTTCCTTAGACCTTTGGGAGGCCAGGACCACTCTGAGGGGAGATCATCAGATGGGGGCACCAACCTCCTGTTGTCAGACATGGCCCTTCCTGGATGGGGTGGCTTCTCTGGGCCTCCCTAAGACACAGCCAAGGACCAGACGGAGCTTACCTCGACCTCCTTGAGTGTGAGAGGCTTGGCATGCCAGTTCACTCCTGGTTCCCGCAGAGGAAAAAGCCTGTGGGATGAGAGGCGGCACAGGGCCCTGAGTGACCAGATAGCAGCCCCTGGCTCCTGGGTACACACTTGCTGGGTGTCTAGGGCAGCTCCCAGGCTCTCTGGGCTCCACGTTCAACTCTAGGAGGGGCTGGCCAGCCGTCCCTCAACAAAACAGAGGGCCCAGGACAGGGAGGATGGGGATGATGGAACCCCAAGGCAAGTTCTCAGCAGGACAGGAGGAAAGTCATGCCCACAGCCAGGCGGACTTGCAGCCTGAGCTCAGAGCAGGCCCCTTCCATTCTTTCTCTCACTAATGCTAGAATTATCAACCATGACACATCACATACAAGGAGAGGCTGCCCAGGCACTCCCCAGAGGGCTGCCTTCAAAGCACAGCATGCAAGGCAGGGGCCTCCAAGGCAGCTGTGCCAGAATGTCACCCAAGCACACTGCAGGAGCCTGCTCAGCCACGGTCCAGCTCAGCAGCTCTGCTCCTCCTGTTGCAGGGACCTGTGTGCAGCCCCTCCTGTCCCCCAGGTCCTTTCAGCTCCTAGTCCAGAGGCTGTTCCCAAATGGAAAGCCATGGCCAAGAAGGCCCCAGGTTCCTTCCATGGCCACCTACAGTGCTCAGGGATTCCCACTGTATTGTTGGACAGTGGCCTCTGGAAGGGATGGGGTGCTCAGCACACACCAGGAAGCAGTGTGGATGAGGCTCCTGCCTGGGAGGGCCCTTTCCCCAGCCCCTCCCCTGCTCTATCCGACTCACCACTGGATGTAGGAGTGGTTGTCCTCGAGAAGGTCATAGTTGTCCCTCCAGTTCTGAAGAATGTCCTCAATGAAACAGCCTGGGAGCCCACGGGGACAAGTCAGCTGTGGGAGCCACCCTAACAGTGCTTGGGGGGACAGAACTTCCAACAGCTCCTTCCACATCTCCTCTAATGTGTGATCTGCCAACTTTGGGCACCTGGGCCCATGGCCCTGCTGGGGTCTGTAAACTGGCCCCTCATTGCTGACTGATGGCAAACCCCTCTGGAGGACCAGTGGTCCCAGACCCTGGCCTATTCTACAGAAGGGGGACCTCACTGCTTCTTGTAAAGCAAGGCCCATTGAGACTCAGAACTCAAACAAAGCTGCCAGCCAGACCCAACTCCACGACAGGTCGAGAGCAGGTGCTTACTGCTTTTACAAAGGGTCAAGCCGTATTTCAGGCTGTGCAGCCAGGGAAAGTATGAAAATGGCCACAAATCTGTAAGTCAGTGGGTGTAGGTAGGTGCCTATGAAACTTAATATACTGACAATGAAATTTTAATTTCATATAATTTTCATGTCATAAAAAATTGTTCTACTTTAACTTTTTAAAATCAGTTAAAAATGTACAAAGCATGCCTTTGTGAGACAGTGGCATACTCAAATAGTTTTAACAAACACCTTGTGGCCTGAAAAACCTCAAGTGTTTACCTTCTGTTCCTTTTACAGACCCTATGGACCCCTGACCCCAACTTCACTGTGAAGACCCAGGGTTAGGGCCCTGGAGTCCCTTTGGCCACCCCAAGGGGGCAATGTGGGGCTACCTAAAAGCCATGGTCCCCTTGCCAGGTACATTCCCAACCAGACACAGGACTGCTGGCTGCTGAGTGGCCACATACCATTTGGCAGGAAGCGGATCTCATTTTTGTAGAAAGTCAGATTTGGCATGTCACCGTTGCAGTCTCGTTCCACCAAATCCTGAAGAGCCAGAGAAAGGGGATGGTCAGGCAATCTGCAGCAGCAAGCTGCCTCCCAGGGTCCCTCAAAATAGCCTGCTCTGGGCAGGGGCATTGGCAAACCTCCAGGCCTCTGGGGCTCCTCACTCTGCAGCTGCCTCTGACCCTAACCTTTCCCCACCTCTCCAGTGATGGCCAGGCCTGGGAGGTCCCCTTCCTTCTGTACCCCAAAAGGAGCACAAGGTTTGAGATTCAGGGTACAGAGAGCTGAAGATAACCACCACCCTGAGGAGGTCACTGCAATTGGCTGGTGGTGTGGGACAGCTGCTAGCACTGGTTGGGGGAGCCTGTGTGCCAATCATGTACCCACACACTTGCCTCTTGAGGCTGTTGCTATTACCATCGTTTTTTGGGTTTTTTTGAAGTTTTTGGCCAGGCCTGGGTTTGAACCTGCCACCTCTGGCATATGGGGCTGACGTCCTATTCCTTTGAGCCACCGGCATCACCCCACTGTTACCATATTTTAAAGACTAGGGTGCAGACACTCAGAGCTAGGGCAACATACCCAATCACCTCATGGTCAGGGGAAGGGCAGGGATCTGAACCCACAAGGGCTTAGCCCAGAACTCCAGTCCCAGCTCAGCAGGCTTCCAGAAGGACTTGGAATATTCTATCTGAGAATAGGGGCTGCCAAGGGGCAGGGGTGCTGTGAGGGGCTGCAGGGACCATGGTGGTAGGTTACGTACCGGGTAGTGGTGGCGATACCTGCGCATATCCTGCAGGGCTCTCCAGTTTCGTGACCCTGTCATCCTGGACTGGGAAGAGAAGACACAGAATGAGGCCCACATGGGAGACCCCTCTCTGCTAGCCCCTGCCCTGGTCAGCAGTCACTAAGGAGTGGGGGTTTTCCATAGTTTCTTCCTCTAATTCTCCCATCCTGGCTCTTTTTGGGGGGCAGACTTGGGCCCCAGTAAGGCACCCAGACACCTTTACAAGCCTGTCCCAGTCTCGGAGTGTGGCCCTGACTCCATCACTGCCCCAAGCCCCAGCCCTACGTCCTTGCCTCAGCCCGTGATGTCTCCCCAGCTCCCCAACTCTCCCACGGCATCTCCCCTTGCTCAATGACCTGACTTGTCCTCCAGTTGTATATTACCAAGGGCAGCAGCCTCGGCACCCATAGCCCCAGGAGGGAACCACAAGCCCTGATAAATGCAGTCTGATAAACTAATGACCAAGGCGCAGGGAATGGCCTTTCCCACCCCCACCCTCATCTCTCGCTGGCCAGAGGCCCTGACCTCTAAGCTCCTGGCCTCCAGCCCTGGCTGGAGGGGCTCCTTGGTGTCTCCTAACTGCTTCAGCGGCTTCCACCTCTGCATGTCAGGCACCCCAGTGCCCAAGGAAGGACCAGAGATAAGCAGTGAGGAAGATGCTGGAGCCCACCTTGTTACAGGGTGAGGAGCATGGGGCAAGGCTGAGACTGGGGTGGGGGTAGGGGCACGCAGCAGCAATGGCTGGAGTGGGGGCAGCTTGTTCGCAGAGATGGCTGGGTTCCAAGACCCAGGAGAAGCATGAAGGGGAGTTAGGAGGCCAGGTTAGGCACAGTGTGCCCAGCTTTGCCCAGCTGGGGCTGGGAGTTGCTGCTCTGAACTATTTCTAAACCAGGACCAGAAGGTGAGGTTCTCGTGCCCAGCTGAGGGCCAGTAGATGGAAATCGAAACCGAGGAGCTGGCTCAGCCCTCTAGCAGTTCTACTTCCCTTTCTCCCTAGGGCCAGTGGGTGCCTGCCAGGGTCAGTTAAAGCAAGAGGAAGGGCTCTGAATGGGCCTGCTGCACACACACCTCAGGCCCAGGACGAAGTCAAACAACCTTGCCAGGGTCCACCCACAACTGGAGGGCTGAGGAGTCTGCAGGGGAAGTAGGAGTCTTGGGAAGAGAAGTTGTGGCAGCAGGCAGAAGGGAAGAGGTTAGAGGCCGCAGGCACCTCACAGGTTGGGTGAGGTGCCTGAACACTGCTCAAGGCATGTAGGCTTGAGCTGGGACAGTCATTTCTGTCAGAGCCCACCTGCGGGGCTCATGGTGCTGGGGGCAGAGCCAGATCCCTCCCAGCCTCCAGGCTCCTGAACCCAATCTCCGTCCCTCCTGTCTCCCTGTGTGCAGCTGGTGACCAGACTGCAGAAGAGAGGACAGCACTGGCCTTCTAGCAGGCCTCCGCCCCTCAGGTCACTCTCACTGACCACTCCCCATACTGAGGCCTACGCCCCAAACCAGCATTCCTGGAGACAACAGCCTGAGTTCTACACTCTTTCCTGGCCTCCGCAGCTGCCACAAAGCTGGCAAATCACTACTGGCAACAAAAGTAACCCACGGCAATGAAGAGTACCTGCTGGTAACAAAAGTAACCCTCAGCGGACCCCGGTGGGCAAACACCTAAAGGAAGCCCCAGGACCGTGCCCAGGATGTCTGGGTGGGTCCTGCACCCCCCAGGGCTGACTTCGGGGGCTGGCGGGCCCGAGAGTCAGCGTGCGGGGCAGGGGCGCAGGAGAACGCTCGCTAAGGCCGCAGGCCCAAGCACTGGTGAGCAGAGGCGGGAGGGCTGGGATGTAACTAGACCGCAGCCAAGGAGACTGGAGGAGGTGGCATGTGACCCAGTAGGAGGTCAGGGTACGTCCAGGCATCCCCCGAGAAAATGTCACCCACGCGCGGATACAGTCCCGGGGACTCGGTTCTGACGTCACCCCCGCACGGACACCGTCTGGGCGACGCTACTATGACGTCTCCCACCCACGCGCAGCCCGGCCGGCCAGTGCATTTCCCCGAGAGGGCCCGTGCGGGGCAGAGGAGGGGTCCCCAGGGCTGCAGGCCGCCCGGGAACAGGAGGCTTCCCACGTAGAAGCCCGGCCCGGTGCCCGCACCTGGAGCGCGCTGGGCCGCGTCTGCCCCGCGCCCTCATCCTTGTCCTCGTCCTCCGCGTCCCCCGCGCAGGCGGCTTCGTCGTCGCCGTCGCCGTCGCCATCCCCGTCGCCGTCCTCATCCTCGTCCTCCCAAGTGGAGTCGCAGTCGGGGTCGTCCATGCTCCGGCGCCGGAGGGACCCGGCTCTAGCGGAAGCGAAAGTGAAAGCGGAGGAAGCGTGGGGGCGGGGCGCGGCGCGGGGAGAGGCTCCAGGCCCCGCCCTCCGCGGCCCCGGCGTCCCACCGCGATGTCCCCGGAGGATACCCGCGCGGAGGAAGCCAACTAGGAGGACGTTCCCGGGAGGATGCGCCGCGGAGAGTGCCCCACGCACGTGATGCCCACCTAGGAGGATGACCTCGGGAGCTTGTCGCCCAGCCCCTCCCAGGATACCCAACCGCTCCAGTGTCCAAGCCCTTGATGTTCCCCTGGAGATTTCACCCTGCTGGAGGGTGTCCCGAGAAGATGCCCCTTCCAGAAGACGTTCCCAACGATGCCTCCCCACCCCCAGAATGTCTCTATAGAGGATGCCCCCAGGGTGCCTCTGAGGGCCTTCCTGGATGCTGTGCCTAGAGAACTGCTCAGAGAAGCCCCCTCCTCCCCCAGAACATCCCACGGAGGGTGCACTCCCGGTGTCAGAAGGGCTTCTCTGCCGGTGCTGGGGAGTCCTCGCCTGCCTGCTGCAGCCTGCGGCCACTCTCAGCTCCCGAGGCTGCTAGCAGACGCCTGTTGGTGGCTTCCTCCATAGGCCTGGCACAACTTGGCACCGGACTTTTTTCAGGCCAGGAGGGCTCTGGCTCTTGTGCGTGGCTTCCCTCTTCTGCCGGACTCCATCAGTTAGAAGAAGGCCCCTCAAGGCTTGAACACTAGGAGGCAGCATTTATTGGGGTCACCTTAGGGACTGTTCATCACTGTTCCTCATGGACCTCTCTGGAGGCTGGAGGTGGCTGCCTTCTGTATACACATTGGCAGGTTTTGGACAGCTCAAAGCCACTTCCAGCTACAAAGAGTCCTAGTGCCTGGACTGTGGGTCCCTTGCTTCATCTCTGCCTCTGCCATCTGTAGGTGGGCACCCCGAGCTCCAGCAAAGCTGGGATTCACCTCTTAGAGTGAATGATACACTTTGTTTCAAGACATTTAGGTAAAATCCAAGTCTGGATTTTAGATTTGGCCATGAGTATAGATAGCTTTGGGGGCAGTTGGGCAGTTGCCTCTGGGGCCCTGACTTCTCTTCACCCTGCAAGCCAGGGGACAGGCCTCTGGCTCCCTGTGCAAGGGACTGGTGACAGCTGTGATCTGAGTAACACTTCCCAACCTTCACCATGTGCATTCCTGGTTACCAGTCCTTAATCCTCACTTACCTGTCAACCTTTATTTAACTCAGCAGGTGCAACCTCACCTGGCTGGAACCCATCTATACACTGTCTTAGTTTCTGAAAGTATGACGGTGACTCCCTGAAGTTCTGGAGCTCTGGACCTTTTTGCAAATTGGCTCACCACAATGACCTGGTCAGGCTTCCTCAGGGAGGGTGTGAGAGAGTCGCCTCCCCCTGTTAGGCCATTACAGCTGGGAGGGCCCAACTTCCCTAGCAGACAGAGTCAGACTACATTGTCCCTTTAGGAGCTTTTGTACACAGCTCTTTGTGCACAAGGCTTATCTTGAGGGGTGATATACTATGTAATTTGGGGAGCACAGACCCTGCTGCAGACAGAGCTTCCCTCAGGCTCCGGCAGTGGTGCATAGCCTCCCTGGCACTTCTGTGGCCCAGTGATGCCCTGTGGCTCAGCACTCCAGGCTGATTTGCCACCAGAGCTGAGGGGGTGTCTCACACACGTCGCTCAAGTCACAGGCAAGGAAGTCGGCTTTGCACATGAGCAGGTGATGTGACCAGAGGTGCCACTTGCCCATGGCAGAGGTGACCAGCAGGAGATTGTGTTGCTGAAGGACTCAGGTTAGAAATGCCTTGACATTTTCTTGGGGCAAAACCAGTGAAAGCCCTGTTATCTGGCCCCAGTGAGCCCTATCCTGCTCCCACTGCAACAGGCCTTCCCACTCAGTATGTTTCACTGCTGTTTGGGGAGTGGCAGAGCCCTCCCTCTCACCTGGGAGCCTGGGGAGGGTCGACACTAGACTCACCTGAGTGGCCCTTACTGAGTTCCCACCACAAATGCCAACTGTGGAGACAATATCACCCACTGCAGGGAAGGTACTGGAGCTCCCAGTGGCAGGTGCACAGAACTCTGCTGAGGTTCTAGTCTCAGCACCCATGTTGGCTTCTCACAGGTAAATCGTCTCTCTGTCCTACACTGGCTGCAGCATGAACCCCCATTCCCAGCTCCATTTCCTTTCCATACAGATTTAGCTGGCTCATCTGTGTGTGTGGCCCTGCATTATAACCTGTACAGCGAGGCTGGGCGAGTGTAAAGACAATGTTTCACCAGGACTCAAGGCCACACTGCCGATGCCGGTGAACATGGCCTGGCCACTCCACATGCTGGCAGAGTGCATACCAGGCTACCTACAGGGCAGAGTGGCTCTCAGGAGCCCCTGAGGGTTGAGGAGCCTGGGAAAACTGCCTGGTGCCTGACTTGGACCACACTGCCTCTCATGGGGGCGGGGTGTGTGGGCAGCATGGGATGCCTGGGGTTGGGAACAATCATCTGCTTGCTGGGATTGCCCAGGGCACCCCTATTTCTCCTGGAGGTGCAGCAAAATGTTGAAATAATTGAAATGAGGCAGAATTGGACTAGGCTTTTCTAGCACAGTGTAAGGTCACTGAAAGTGTGGTTTCAGATGAGGGTTAGCAGGCCTCTCCTGGGCCACCTGAGTTGCTGGTGTTTGCTCCTGGGTTCACATGCTAGTTTAGCCAGGCTTCCCTACAGGTCACAGCCCCAGGGCAGGCACTGGCACAAAGCCCTGAGGGCTGACCTTACTGGAGAGAACACATAGCTCAGGACACTAGGGCAAGAAAAAGGGCAAGTCCCCTCAGCCCCTGCCCCAAGGCTGATGTTTGCTGCTTCCTGCAGACACATGTAGTACTTACTGCAGGGCTGAGTATTTGGGGAAGCATGGTTGGTGTCTACCGTGTTCAGACAGCAGCATCTCCAAGGCTTAATTGCAGACTGGAGGCCTATAGGGGCAAGTGCAGGCTGGGCTTAATGCCTTGGGGGCCATCCAGGTTCCTCCTCTGTGTGGCAGGATGCTCTACAGATAGGTAGTACACGGCCCCCCACACCCCCCAAGCAGCTAGTCTTACCTTAGAGTGGAGAGTGGGCAGGCCAGGAGACCAGCTGCTTCTCGGGCGGGCACAAGACACTTTTCCTGTTTCGGGGAAGCCAAATGCCAGTGGTATGTTCAAGAGCACAGAACTGCCCTGCCTTGGAAGTGACAGAGGTCTGGTCCAAACCAGCCTTGGACCCCACAATGGGCACTCTCATCACTCGGAGGTCCTGGCTTTGCTGCCTCTGCCTGTGCCCTGTGATCACTACAAGGGGACTTCACCAATGGCCAGACACCTCTCCAGGTGGTGGGGGAAGCTACAGTCCCCTGTGGAGTATCAGGATGAAGACACAGGGCATGAAGGCTGGCTGGCTGGCTTCACTTAGCCAAGGACAGGCTCAGCCAGGCAGGCTCATCTGGCAGAGGAGACATTCTCAGGATGTGCCCAGGGGCTGCAGCCTCTCCCTGCTCTGCTCTCCTAACAACAGTGTGTAGTTGAGTCCTTGTCATAGTCAACAAAATAACCACTCTGAGTCTGTTACTATTTTATTTACATTTATACATCGTATCAAATGAATGTCAATATATCTAAGTGTATGCTTTAGGTATAAATCTTGGGAAAATAAAACTTCCTACTGGAGGAAACTTACTTTGGTATCAACATCACACAAGTTCAGGTTGATATTTTGTGCTTTAATGTTCTGCAAACAAAAGCGCATCTCAGTCAGCACTGGGCACCCTCGCCAGCCCGAGGGGGCACCTTCCCTCCCCCCACCTATCTGGCCTGTCTGCTGTCACTAGGTAATACAAAAATAACCGCTACAAATTCTTTGTATCTGGCATATAAAAACTGAGCAAAAAGTACCTCAGTCATTACCTTAAAACAAAACATCTCAGGAAAATATGACATGGGCTCAACTTCTCCAGTATTGTTTTCATATAAAACACTAGTAAAATAGGCTTCTTAAAAATTAAATAGTGAGATACCAACCAAATTATATACACCCTTACAGTACAAGTGAATGAGGCAAAGTGTCTGGTTCGTAGCTTCCCAGGTGGGCGTTTGCGTGGCAGGGGCACGAAGGCCACGTCCTCCTGATGTTATAGTCTGTGCAGAGTCAGAGAGGGACAAAGACTTGGGAAGAACAGAGTCCTGTGGGGAAGACTAGTGGTTCTTCTGAGGACAGGGAGTGAGGTCGGTGTTTTTATTGCTTGCTAATCTCAGGGCTCCTCCTGTTCCCGACGCTGCTGCACCCGTGGAGCTATCCCAGGTCACAGGGAAGCCACAGGTGTTCCCAAGGATAGAATGCAGATACAGGAGCCTCCACAGCTGACCTGGGGCAAGCCTGGTCTTTTTGGTCTTCCAGGATCCCAGGGGACACAGCAAGCCTTGCCAAGCTCCCCTGCTGGACAGCCAGGGCAGTGTGGGTGCAGTGCACCAGGCGATGTCCCTGTAGACTAAGGGGTGGTGCTCGGGCCCTGCCAACTGCTCCTCAGGGGCTGCATAGGGCCAAGATGTCTATGTCCGGCGGCGCTTGGCGGCGCTGGGGCTGGAGGGGTTGCTGTTTGCAGTCAGGACTTTGTCCGTGACCCGGCTGCGCTTCCGCTTGTCTGCACCTTCTTTGCACCCTGAGTCTGAAGAGTTCTTCTCTTTGTCTTTGCTAGATTTTTCTGCTGTTTTCCCCAAGGTCCCTAAAGATAAAAAACCTGAGAAACAAAATAATTTGGCTGGAAAGAGAATAGCCAGAATCTTATTTTGTCTTCCTGTTCAGTTAAAAAAATCTGAATATTCCCATGTGGCCCTCTGAATCCAGAAGGCCTCCTACTAAGCTGGGACTCCCATACCTGTGGGCCCATCCTGAGGACTTCCCTATCACAAGAGCCCCATGTGTCACATGGTTGGCCACAGCACCACAGAGGAGACCCTGCCCTACAACCCAGAGCTGTCTCTTGGCACCACACTCTCTCTTGCTAGACAGGGAACACGGTCAGTGTTTATCCTGCACTGAGATGACCTGCAACTGGACCCTGTGCAATGCAGACTTTCTGTCCACTCAACTGTAGGGTGCCAGACCCCACAGGGCAGAGGGAGGGCAGGTACCACACTCACCATCGTCAGTCCCGCTGTGAGGGTCCACATCTTCCTTCATCTCCTCTTTCATTTCTTCTTCTATAATCACTTTTCCTGCGGAGAAGCTGAAGGTTACTGAGAGCTGATGTCTGCTGCCCACACAGGCCCCAGCATCTGCTGCTCAACAGAGTTCTTCCTAATCCCAGAGGCTTCTAAGCCATGTGGGGGAAGGTGGGATCTGTGTATGACCTATGCCATGATCTCCCTGCCCTTTACCGAGGTCCAGCCCTTTCTAATTCCCCATTCTGACTTTGCCTGAGCCTCACCTTCTCGGACCTCCTGGATGATCTCTTCTGGAAGGACGAAGTTCCTCTCTGGATTTGGGAAGGGAAGAATCTCAGACTCGTGCTGGTGGCCAGTAGAGTGTTTTGTTTTTTAAAGAAACAAATAAGAAAATGAGGTTTCAGCAAGTCAGTGAAAACGTATAAGAGCCCCCTCAGAACAGCTACTGTGGGTGAAGAACTGTGCTGGAGGCTGGGTGCATGGGCGAGGGCTGAATACCATCCCTTCTGCTTGAAGTTGACCTCAGGTGGAGACCAGCTGAGGCAGCCACAGGAGTCAAGAGAGGAAGAAGAGCTGGGGCTGCTAGCTCCCTGAGTATCACACAGGCCACCAACTCTGAGCCAGGCCCTGTGCCCAAAAGTGTGTCTCAGCCTCAGAGAGGTCTGTCTTCTCCAAAGACAGGCACGGGGCTCACTGATCACTCTGCATCCCCATGTGGGGAGTGTCTGGAGACTGGGCCCTCACCTCCACTGGGAACCTCATAACATGATGAAGCAAGCTGTTGACCCCGAGGAGTTCCTTTGCCCCTAAGGGGGGTAACCAGGGATTGGTCTCCACACACAAGGGTAAGTGAGGCTGTTCCAGGGAGGAATTCACAGAGTTTGGCAATGGGTGCATCTGGGTCACCAAGGGCTAGCCACCTGTCAAAAACTCCACACAGGGTTCAGAATGTCCTCAACTTGGGCAGCAGCAGTGGCTCATTCCAGGGCATATCCATGGCCAGCAAGGTTTCCTGTGCTCTCACACACAGCCCAGCAGCCCATACCTACAGCTGTGTAAGGAGAGCCAAGGCACTCGCCCAGGCCAAAGGCATTCTCTGCCTCAGTGGCCTGCATCCAGGTCTTGCCAGGATAGCTGGTATGGCCCTGAGTCCAGAGGACAGGCATAGACCCTCTATCCCCCTACACAGGTCTTCAGCCCACCCACTTTCCAAGTGACTCACTTTTGAGCTCCTGAACCCACCACCTCTTGTGGTCACAGGGCTCTGACACCTGTCTCTTCAGTAACCTAGTTACCTAGTTCACCTGCTTGCCTATCAGACATCACCTATTCTGAGCCGGGCCTCCACTTGTTGGGTTCCCAAGAAGCCTTAAAGTGACTCACCCTCTACTAAAGCCCTTCTGAGACCTCCCAGAAGACTAACAGTGGCCTAAGGGTCTGGTCTCTGCACTCCCCCTCCCACCACCTGTCTTTCTGGGGCATGCCCCTGCCTGGGGTCTCCACACCGCAGCTATTCCCTAGAGACTCTTGCTGACCACCCATTCTGAAATAGGTTCTCTGAAAAGGCAAGCAACTATTAGTACCAGGCCTATGTTTTTCATAACACTCTTTGGAGCTTTCTGCTAAGGGATGACTTGTCCCTCTCTGACGTCATCTGCCGGTGCCATATGACTCTGCCCAGCAGACCCCCTGAAGGCCTGGGGGGGGGCACTCTGCTGCCAGCTCAGGCTGACCCTCAGAGAGCAGGGTGTGAGCTATCTCCATAGTGGCCCCCAACACTGGCAGGGGATCCAGCTCACCAGTGCCTGCATATCATACATGGTGCTCAGATGGTCCCAGATGACCTTTGATGGGACCTGCCGCCCAATGTTCTGGCTGAATTTGTCCCGGATACAAATCATGTGGAAGTGTCGGTTCACCCCTGTGGGAAGAGACCCAGGACAGTTGATAAGGGGGGAAGGAAAGGAGGGCAGGAATGAACAGTGGTCTGCCCTGGGGAATGAATGGTGGTGAGGGGATGGGGGAGGGGGTCTTGCAGGGAGAGGGGCGGGGGCCACCCTGGAGTATGGGATAGGGCTGAGTGTTGCAGAGGTCTACCCTGGGTGTAGGCGTCACAGGGAGCAGGAGTGGGGGTCATCCTGGGTGCAGTGGGGGTGTGTCACAGGTGGCTGGTGTCTGGGGGCAGGGTGTCGCGGCGAGCACGGGTCTGGCCCGGGTGCAGGGGGGAGCAGGGTGTCACAGGGGGTAGGGGTCTGTCTGCTTGGGTGGGGGGCCAAGGTGTCACAGCGGGTAGGTGGCTGCCCGAGGTGTGATGTGAGGGTGACAGGGTGTCACAGAGGTTAGGGGTCTTCTTGAGGTGCTGGGGGAGAGGGACCGGAGTGTCACAGGGGTTAGGGCCTGCCCGGGGTGCGGTAGGGAGGAGCAGGGTGTCTCGGAGGGCGCGGGTCTGCCCCGGGGGCCGCGAGGTGCGGGGCGTTGCCGGCGCAGGCCCCGCCCTTCCCCCCGCCCCGACGGTTACCCGCGGCCCGCCCCGCCCCCACGCGCGTCCGCTGCCTGGGAGCTCACCGACGGGCTTGTGGCCGAGCATGGCGTGGAAGAGGCACACCTCCACCTCCGGGCTCCACACCACCGTCTCCTCTGCCGGGCTGGTGGCCGCCTCCCCTGGGCCCTTGTCGCCCGCCGCACCCCCGCCGCCCACCTCGGCCTCCCCCATGGCCACCGCCTGGCAAGCGACGAGCCCCCGGCGGGAGCAGGCGCGGCCACGGGCTCCGCGCAGGCGCAATCGGAGCAGGCGCGCGCTCCACCTCGCTTGCGCTCGTGCTCGCGCTCGGGCGCACGCTTCCTCTCCAACGCAGGCGCAGTTGACCCCGCCGCGCCCCCTGGCGGTCGGGTTAGTCTGTGCAGTTCAGTCCCCGTCGCCCAGCGCGCCGCAGACTACGTCCTGCCCTGCCTGGCGCGCGAGAGTACGTGGAAGTTCTTAAAACGTTTTTTTTTAACAGCTCAGTAAGAAAAATAACACTGCTTCGAAAGAAAAATATTTTGTGCGTCAAAGGACACCATCCAAAAGTGAAAAGACAGCTCACAGAATAGAGAAAAATATTAGCAATTCGTTTATCTGATAAAGAACTCGTATCCGGAATATATAAATAATCCTTACAACTAAATAATAAAAATACTAACAATTCAATTAAAAAATTCCCTCCAAAGAAGCTATATAGTTGGCCATCGAGGTGCTCGACATCCCCAGTCCTAGGGAAGAGCCTCATCCTCTGTGCTGCAGTCGATGGCAGGTGTGAGACGATGCGGAGAAACCGCAGCAGCCATAGCCAGTGCCAGCGAGCACGCAAAATGGTTCTTGAAACGACCCAGCGATTAGTTACCCTTTGACCGGTACTGGCCAGATACCGCTGGTCAATATCTGCCAAGAACAATAAACCACGTCCACGGAAAACGTGGACCCCAGTGTCCACAGCAGTACTTTTCATAATTGCCAAAAGTTGGGAACAGCCTCAATATCTGACGACGAGCCGTTGACGAGCGCATAAGGTGTGGTCTATCCATGCAGTGGAATGTTATTTGGCCTTAAGAGGAGTGAAGCGCCAGCGCGCGCTGAGTGTCGAAATCATTGTGCTAAGTCAAAGAATCCGGACACAAAAAACATGTAAGAATCAATTTATATGAAATGTACAGATAGGCGAATCCGTAGGGAAAAAAGCAGATTTGTGGTCGCCAGGGACAGAGGAGAGGCTGCTGGTGGGTACTGGGTACTGGATTGAAAGGTGCCTCACACCAGAGCTGACCCTGGTGTTGAAAATGTTCTAAAATTAGATTGTGGCCATAGTTGCGCAACTCTGAATTAGAAAAAAAAAAAACTACACTTTAAATAGGTGAATTTTTTTGATAAGGAAATTACATCTCAAAAACAAAAGAAAAGCAGGAAACTGACAGCTCCTGCCGGCTTGGGGCTCTAACCCCCTTAAATTGCCCCTGGGCAGGCTTCCGGATTGGGCGCCTAACCGAGGGGCTCACGCCGCCCCAGAAGCTGACGGTCTCGAGGTCAGACCAGCCGTTACCGCCTCCCTCCCTGGGGGGCTTGGGCGGGGCTGGACGGCGTCGGGCGGGGTCTGAGCGCAGCTTGGCATGTGCTGAGTGGGCTGGTGGGGGAGTCTGGGCGGGGCCAGACTACAGTCTCCTGACGAGCTCGAGGCAGCATCCAATCAAAACCTCAGGCTCCATATCGCCCCGCCCCCGCAGCTCGCCCCGCCCCTTCCCTCCAGCCCCGCGGGTAGCTGGGCTCGCAGCCCAGGCCTGCCTGATCCTCCGGATCCGGACGGTATAGACTCCGGGTCGGGGTCAGGCTTCTGGGTTCCCTTCTGGGTCTGTAACCTCGTAGCTTTTTGGCCTGGGTGAGGCTCTGAACCTCTTTAGGATTCAGTGCATCTTCGGTGCACGGACAACAGCCTGTTCCCCCTAGGGTATTGGAAAGGGTGAGTTCTCCGCGGAATTGGACTTCAAGGAACCAGTCAGAGCTGACCCTGGTGAGCACAGGCCCTGGCCTATGCATTCGTGGTCAGCCTTACCTGCTGGCACAGCAGAGTGGTTTCAGAGCTGGCCCCTGGGCCTGGGCCTTGGCTTCCCCACCTGTGAAAGCAGCTGCTGGCCTTTTAGCCCGGCACCACCAGCTGTCTGTGAGGCCATGACGTGGCTGGACACTGGACTCCAGCTGAGCCTGTGCTCCGCTCCTCTGCCTGACCCATAGGTGGCACCTGCCTCAGCCAGGTGACCCACGACCCACAAGCGCTTAGCACAGGGTCTATGTGCAGTAGGTGCCCGCACCGTCACTCATCCCCTCACTGTCCCCTGGAGCTTGGGGTCCCTGCCAGGTGAACTTTTTGGTCTGGAGAGCCTCCTTCCCCTCTCTGCCTTGGTCTCCCCGGGTGCCTCTCTCGTGGTGCTCAACATCTTCTCCTGTGGCTGGGGGTCCCCTGAGCCCAGTGCTCTGGAGACTCCTGGAGTGTGGGCCCGTCCTCTTCGTGTTACTTGCGTGTCTGCTATGTGGCCACTGCCCCTGGAACCTGCTCCATCAGCTGCTGCGGTCCAGAGACATCTGGTTCCTTTCATCACAGACATGTTCTGGAACATGTACCTGCTAGTGAGACTCGACATGGACAGGCTGGATTACTTGGCAAAAGAAAGCTTCCATCACCATTTCTTTTTTACCTGAAATCTCCCAATAATTGCTTCACCAGGTACATGTGGAATAAACTCCCCTGCTGCCGTCTCCATGCCAGGTGCCAGGATGGGGCTGGACGCTGCTGTCAGACTCCAGGACTGCCTACTGCTCAGTGACTCTTCTAACTTCCCTGTTTGACACATACCTAAGCACAGCTGGAGCCAGACATTGGCAGTATTCAGGAATCTGGAACCCATGAGGAGGCTGAGTATCCAGGGGGGATTCTGCAGCACCCCCATCTTCCTGTACAAGGCCACAGCAATGCCTCATGCTTGATTGTGTCTGTGACCCTGCCTGCGTGATTGGGCTGTCTAGGGGCATCATTCAGGGCCAACAGCTTCCAAATAAGTCGGTGGAAAGGTTGAAACATGAAATTCAACTGGGTAGAGAGATTGTATGTGAGGGTGCAGTCATATGTAGGTCTGAGAAGATCGGGAGGTTCTAGGCTAAAGGGAAATCCCTTCTAGCCCATGAGCAGAGAGCTTCTGGGAGCAAATTCCTCTGGTGTGGGCCATTTCTTCCACCCTGATCATGAAGGCAAGGGGGGTGAATGTGAGGCTGGCAAGGAAGGATGCAGGCTCAAGCAGTGCTCAGCTGTTGCTGACTGGGAGTCTACTGCATGCCTGGAGTTGGGGTGGAGAGCTGGACCTGCTCTCTCTCCTCATGGGGCCCATGGTCTGGGGGATCAGACTCTCACAGGGAGAGAGACCCCAGACCTTACTGCAAAGGAGGAAGAGAGAGATGCTTCCCTGGGGCAAGACAGCCATAAGTGCATCAGGAGCCTGACTTTTAATTTACATCTCAGCACATAAAGCCCTAATTCCAGCCACCAGGAAGTGTCCCCACTCTGAGACCTTGAAGGTGGATGCTAGAAGGGGCTGGTTAAACCCAGAGAGACTCCTCTGGACGTTTTGGACCATCAAGACCTTCAGGGCTCTTGGTGGCCCTAGGAGTGGTGGGGGATAAACCGGGGCTTCCCCCAATAAAAAAGATGTTTCCTCTTTACCTTGCAGTGGGCGCTCAGGGTCAGATTTACCTGGCACAGAGTAAGGAGAGTAGCATGTTGAGCCCCGTGGGAGAATGAGAGGTGCTGCACAGGGAAGGGATTGGGCAAGTGGATCTCGTGGGGCTATAGAAGGGCGGGTGGAGTGAGAAGGCCCTGGCAGCGGTGAGGGGAGGAACAACATCCTTCAAAGGCGAGGTTAAATATCTGGTGGGGACGTGAGAGTGTGTGTGTGCATGTACCTGAGTGGTAAGGGAGAGGCCACAGAGCCATCAGCCCTGGGAGAAAGAAAGACTCAAAAGAAAATAGATAAAGAATAAATAGTGCTTTGACAAGAAATCAACCTAGGTAGCTAGTATTGACCTGCTTTTCTATCTGTCCATCCGTAGTGGAGGGTGAGAGACAGGTAGTGCCCTGGGCTGGGGCTGGGCAGGTGGTCTGGGCAGGGGCCCTTTTCTGTGGGCCCTTTCCTACTAGGTGGTTTTGGAAACACAAGAAGAGGTTGCCTATTTAAAAAAACTAAATGAGAAAAATCTAATGTATGTTCATTATTCGCAATTGGAAAGAGTTGCCTACTTATTGATAAAAGATGGCAAAAAGAACAAGGCAAGAGCCCCAGGAGAGGAAACTTGGGGTCCTGAATTCCAGCTTGGTCTGTGCCTACATTGAGATGTGCTGGGCTTGTCCTAGGGAGAGTGGGCCACCTGCTATAGTGGGGACCTGGGCAGGCATGCTGTGCGCCAGGCCCCCTGCTGGGTGTTTGTCCTGAAATAACCATTCACCCCATTGCATTTCCCTCCCTTCTGAGGCTGGTGCCACTGTCATGCCTATTTTGAGAGAAGGAGGGGTGCAGGATAAGGAATCTTACCTTAAGGAATCTGCCCAAGGTTCCTCATGAAGAACACAGCCTGGAACCAATCCCCAGGAGCCATCCTCAGGCCAACGCCCTGTTACCTGAGGAGCCTCACCTGGGCTCCCCTCGAAAACTCCTTCCCAGCACCACCACCCCCAGGCTGCAAATGCTTATTTCTCCTTCCACCCTTGGCTCCCACCTTCACCTGTCTCTCCTACCCAGTCTTCAGCGGTCAGCTATAAGGTCACTGCCCTGGAACTGAGGGTCCCATTTAAGCCCATGGACACACTCCTGTATTTCTTAGGCAGCAAGTATTTTGTGGAGGACACTCACATGTGTGTCATTTCAAAGCCCTTATTGTAGTTTGGTCAGTGTTTGCTTTCTCTGCCAGGCTGTCAGTCAGCTTCAGGGGACCCAGGCTAGGTATGGTGTTGCTCCACTGTCCCCCACAATGCGGGGCCTCCAGCAAATAGCAGATGGACATTGACCATTTGTTTCTGGACTGGCTAACCAACTGACCAACTTACTTCCTCACTCATTGAGATGGGGTGAATGATCCTCCTTCTCTGACCCATGTTGCCCAAATCTTCTTCAAAAAATGGACATGGCCTCCGAAGTATCTTTGTTCCTTGGAACCCAGGTAAGAAATACTCAGGTCCTGGGTCAGTGAACATACAAGCCTTCCGGTTTGTACATTAGCCCCATGTAAGTTTGGCTAGTGTGAATCATTCTCCAACCAGCTCTGGGCTCTAACTACCTGGAGTTTTTTGCCTGGGAAGCTGATATTCTCTCTGGAAGGTGGTATGGTAACTGCTGCTAACCAGACATGCCTGTACCCTGCCCTCAAGGGGACTCCTGGTTCTTAATCATGAGAGCTGAGTCCAGTGGAAGGAATGTTGAGAGGGCTTTGTTCAAATACACTGCTGTGTGTCCACACTTCCTTGGTCATACTGTCCTCCCTTCTGACTGAGTTTGTGGGACAGGAGTGGAATTCTACCACAGTGTAGCTGGCATCACCCCATGGGACTGTTCCCCTCTGCTACTCATGACAGACCTCAGACACCTTAGGAAGAGCTCAGCCTTTGCAATCAGGAGGCCAGGTGTGGGTCCTGTCCACTTTCCTCTACCTGCTCCACCCTGGGCTGTTGCTCTGGGCCTTACTCAGACATCTGAGCATCAAGGACAGCATAGCTGTCCTCTTCCCTCAGCTGAGGGGCCTCACAGGTGAGATGCTGGGGCCTGCATAGCTGTCAGCTGGGGTGGGGTCTCCCACCCTACACCCTGCTCCAGGTGGGGTGGAGGTGTTTTTCAAATGCAGCCAGTGGGAGACACTTCCCCCTAATTAACATACCTTGCATCCCCACCCCTCTTCTTCCTGTTTGGGGAAAATTAATGTGATCAAGGTTCCCATCTAACTACTTCCCTTCTCACCAAAGAAGCCTGTGGTCTGAGAGAAATTAGAAGTTGGGCTTCAAGGGAACCCACTGAGTGAAGGCTGCTGGGTGCAGAGGCCTCTTAGGCCTGTAGGGGCGTCTCCTGTTTCTGAAACTGGAGAAACAGGGGGGTCTTCCTGTTTCCCTGAAGGAAGCAAGCAGGGTGTTTTCCCCATACCCCGACATGGCCCACCCCAGGGGGCATACTTGGCGTTTTGAGAAGTCCAACTCTTCACGTGGGGCTTGGAAAGAATCACTATGACTATCTAAAGGCAGGCAAGACATGGTTCAGGGTCGGCTCTGTTGTCCCCACAGCACCCAGCTGGTACTGCTACTGTCCCCCATCTGTCACCCATACTGCAGGGCTGGGCCACCAGTCCAAAGAAGGCAAGAAGCTGCGGAAAGCTGGACCGGCTGCTGGCTGTGGAGGCTTCAGCTTCTCAGGGGCAGCCAGATTTAACATATAAGATTAGAGGATGGCTGGTTCATTTGAATTTCAGATAAACAATGAATAATGTTGTAGTGTTAAGTATGTCCAAAAACTATAAAATTATTGTTTATCTGAAATTCAAATTGAACTGGGCATCCTATATTATCTGATGATCCTCTTGCCTGAATTTCCTCCAGTCAGCAGCATTTGTTTAACTTGAAACAAGGTCCTGTCCAGGTCCACGGCATCACATCTGCCTGAATGTGAGCTGTGTAAGGAAGGGACAGGGCGGCTGTGTCCCTGCTGGGTGCCGTTAGGATTCGAAGAGGATGGGAATGACTCAGCTGTGATGGCTCAGGTGGAACCCCAGGCCCTGGCTGTTCAGGTACAGAGGATTTCCAGGGAAGGTGCACAGGGATCTGCTTTAGCACCTGTGATATCCTCTGTGTATGTGGCCTGTGGGAAGTTGTGCTGTCCTGGAGGTCTGGTCCTTATGTCCTCAGGCCCCTGAGAGGGGGCAGGGAGCAAAGGAGAGTCTGGGTATGGTAGACCGCGGTTCTCAAGGCACAGCCCCCACCCCAGAAGCCTCAGCATCACCCAGAAACTTGTCAGAAAAGCATGTACACATCACGTCTGTGCATGACACATTCGCACCTGCATACTGAGCACACGGGCCACATCACGTGTGTGCGTGACACACTCGCACCTGCACACTGAGCACACGGGCCACATCACGTGTGTGCGTGACACACTCGCACCTGCACACTGAGCACACGGGCCACATCACGTCTGTGCGTGACACACTCGCACCTGCACACTGAGCACACAGGCCACATCACGTGTGTGCGTGACACACTCGCACCTGCATACTGAGCACACGGGCCACATCACGTGTGTGCGTGACACACTCGCACCTGCATACTGAGCACACAGGCCACTTTCACAGTGCTCTGCTGGAGTCTGACCATCTGGGGCTGGGCATTGGATCTGAGGACCACAGAGGCAGAGGGGGCCTCTAATGTGCCTCTCAGATACCTCATGTTGGGGTCAGAGAAGCTGGGCTGCTGCTTTTATTGTCTTTTGGTTTTCCAGTCTTGTGGGGGACATGAGCTCACGTTTCCCACCTGTATGGGCTGTGACAATCCTCGCTGCAGCCCCTTTGTCATCAAGAACCAGGCCCTACCAGGTCCTGACCTGCTCAGCAGGAACCAGATGGCCAAACCCTGGGGAAAGGGGCAGAGCATCTCTGACCCTGTGCAGGCCACCCCGTCAGCTCCTTGCGAACATTGCCTTGTCTGTTCTCCACACGAACTTTCACGGTAGAACCAGTTTTACCTCCACTGCCTGTGTGGGGGCATTGGGTGGCTGGTCTGTGAGGCCCTGCAGGAAGACAAGTTTTGTGCTTTGCTGTGCAGTCTGGAGCTCAGCTCCTGCCCTCTCTCGCCTTCCCTGAGCAGGAGGAGCTGGGAGCAGCCCTCCTTTCTTTCTGCCAGGCTGGGATTGGCCAGTCCTGGCCCTCTTCCCACCTTTCCTGTGGTCCTGAGAAGTCTTTAAGAATCATCTCCAGAAGGGCTGAATGGACGGGGTCTAGGTCTGGGAGGCAGGGGGCCCTGGACACAGGGAGGATACGGAGAGCAGCACTGTGACTACTCGTTGGACAGGCTCTCAGCCCTGCTGGGCCTTGCTCCCAAGGGGCTTTGAGGAGCCCTCCCCGTAGGCTGACTCTGAGTCCCACTGCAGCTGTGCCCCTGCCCTGTGGAGGCTGCCACCCTTTGTATTTTTTCAGATGAAGGCTTTAGCCCGGCCACCTGGTGACAACTGTCATGTGCTGTTTCACACTGTTATGCTCTTCTCCCGTGGGTGTCCCAAAATCCTGGGACAATTCTGATCCCCAGAATGCCACAGGGTGGTAATGTGACTGTGGTGAAATGCCACAGAGGTTGTGCCTGGCTTCTTAATCATGTGGGCTCACAAGTCAGTCTTCAGGAGAGGAACAAGGGGCTGAATTTCTTTGAAAAGGATGAAAACTTACCCTATGAGTTCAGCTTCCAAAGACCAGCTCTGCTTTCTTTTTGCACATGCAACAGGAGAAAATGATTCTTTGGGTCAGTGTGGAGAAGGCTTATGTTCTCTTTGTAAAAGGGATTGAGTCTGGGCAGCGCCTGTGGCTCAAAGGAGTAGGGCGCCAAGGTTCAAACCCAGTCCTGGCCAAAAACTGGAAAAAAAAAAAAAAGGGTGGGATTGAGTCTTTTATAGGCAAGAAAGGTCTTTCTAAAATAAAGTCCCTCTGCCCCAGCACTTCTCCTACGCAGGGCTCTGCGGGGACCTGGAGATGTGTTTTCTGTCTGCCACAAGGAGGGAGGATGCAGGGACCTGAGGGCTAGAAAATAAGGTGCAAAGGAATCTGTAACTGGTTGTGATCAACCACTGCACTCAGACCAGCCATAACAAATTTTTTTTTTTTTTTTTTGTAGAGACAGAGTCTCACTTTATCACCCTCGGTAGAGTGCTGTGGCATCACACAGCTCTCAGCTACTTCCAACTCCTGGGCTTAGGCGATTCTCTTGCCTCAGCCTCCCGAGTAGCTGGGACTATAGGCACCTGCCACAAAGCCCAGCTGTTTTTTTGTTGCAGTTTGGTCCGAGCTGGGTTTGAACCCACCACCCTCAGTATATGCGGCCGGCACCCCACTCACCAAACCACAGGTGCCGCCCAGAAAAATTTTTAAACAATATAAAAATTGGAAAAGAAAAAAGGTCCTTATTTAATTAAAAAATTTGTGTAATTTCTTACCAGGTTGATTCCCCAACCCCATCCTTCCTGGGCACTCCAAAGCAGGAGATTCCCCTGGAGCTAATTTCCCAAACTGGCTCCCTAAGTGATATTGTTGTTCTGTCCTTATGTGGAGTGAGTGGTCTTTGTGGGAAGGGCAGGGGGCCCTGCCTGGTGGAAAACTCAGGAGTCTTTGTTGAGTATTTAGGCGTCTCTGCCATGGCTGCGTGGACACAGAGAGCTCTTGGGCCAAGGCTAGGGAGGCTTTCTGGGGTGGGAGTGGGTTGGGGCCCCTGCCCTTTCAGACAGAAGGAGACCCTTTCCATGGGTGTGGCCGAGGCTCCTGGTTGCAGCAGAGCCTTCTGCATGATCTGGGCTGCTGGCCCCCATGAGCCACCATGTCCTGGCCATTCTCCAGTTCTGTTATGGGGCCAATTACCTGCTGAGAGCTGTCCTGAGGTGGCCATGACATCTGCCATATCTGGGCTACTGGGTGTGACTCCTGACTCTCCTCTGGGTGCTTGGTCCCCACCAGCACCTGTCGAGGGCAGCACTTCCTGGCTGAGGGGGCCCTGGTCTGGGTGGCCAGCAGGGCAGGCTTTATCATGTGCTCCCATGGGGGCAGTTGCTGCATTGAAGGCCCCTGGCACATGAACATGCTGGAGGGCGCAGTCTTTCCAGTGTGCTCTTCTATGTCTGATTGGCAGGGTCTGGGCTGGAGAGAAGGGCAGACCCTGGCTGGCGGCTCAGGGGCCCAGGGGCCAGGGAATGACTGGAGGGTGCCAAGGCCTCCAGAGGAGTCCCAAGGGGCCTGGCCTTGATCTGGTTCCCACTGATCCTAGACTCTGCTTTTCCAGCCCAGCTTAACATGCCGACTGCATTCCTGCTTCTTCCCAGAGGAGCAGACACCAGGACAGGTCAGCCAGCAGGCAAGCCTCCCCTGTTGCCTCCTGTCTAGCCCACAGGACAGAGGCACTGCTGGTGGGCATGGGCTGAAGATAGCAAATGCCAGATGAGCTCAGGGACCTGGGGTCAGCAATGGCCTTGCCTGGGGCCTGGGCTTCCAAGATGGGCCCTGACAATCGCATGCTGATCACAGCATCCATCAGATACCCCTAAACCCCTCAGCTCTGTGCAGCAAATGTAGCTTCCAACTCTGTTAGCCATTCCGGCTGGGACTCACAGCTGGTCTCTTGCGCCAAGGCATCATGGTCTGAGTGTGGTGGATAGAAGCTTTTCCACATGGTCTTTGCATCTGGTTGTGGTTGACAACAAAATCCAAAAGGCCTCTTTGTTCCCTTGGACTGAAGTGCGATTGTTTATAGGTCTCTGCCCGGGCTCTGTGGCAGAGGGTTTATACTGGCTGCCCTCCCAGGGGAAGAGACCCCCTTCCCGTTCCCTGAATTCTCAGGATTTTTTTTTCTTTTTTGAGACAGGGTTGCTGTCTCAAAGCAACCCTGTTGCTCAGGATGTAGTGTGGCATCATCATAGCTCACAACAGCCTCAATCTCTTGGGCTCAAGCAATCCTTCTGCCTGAGTCTCCTATGTAGCTGGGACTACAGGCACCTGCCACCATGCCTGGCTAATTTTTCTATTTTCAGTAGAGATGGTGTCTCACTCTTGCTCAGGCTAGTCTTGAACTCCTGAGCTCAAGGGTTCCTCCTGTCTCCCCCTTCCAGAGTGTGGGGATCACAAGTGTAAGCCACTGTGCCAGGCTGAATCTGTTTTTGGAAGTGTGATATGGACTTGGGACCTCTCCATACTATGTGTTGAGGCACACACTGTGGGAGCTGCAGCTCCTGCCGAGAAAGAAAATTATGAGCATTTATCATATTCTCCAAGCCTTGACATGTCACCCTCAATTCGTGAAGTTGCCAAGAGACACACCCCCACAAGAATCGACTCTGGGCTGCAGGGAGGCTGGGAGCAAACCTCTCCTTCGCGTTCTGGTGGGAGAGCTTCCCAGAGCAGAACCAGCGCACACAGGGGGGCTGCCTGCCTGGGCCAGGGAGGGGACTCCCCCTCCTTCCACTTCACCTGGCCCAGCTGTGGGTTCTAGGGGACCACGACCCATCTTCACTCCACTCTACCCCACCTCCTCACTATCCAGCCCCACCAGAATAGTCCTTCCCGGTGTGCTGGAGTGCCTTAGACGTTGATCACCTGCAAATTTACAAGGTGGGATTCTCCTTTAATAATTATTGAATCTAGATGCTGTGTGTACAGGTGCACACTCGTCTCTCAACTTCCTGTGTTTTATATTTTTCATAACAAAAAGTAGAAGAATAGAACACTTGCTCTATGCTGATGAAAACTATTATTACAAAAACTGAACAAACAATCATGCACACCGTAAAAAATGTGTGCCCACGACCACACGTGGGCAATGTGCAAGGAATTAGTGCAAAGCCTTCTTAATACCAAAGGACTGAGTTAACTTGCATTTGCACCAAAGGGGCGCTGGCATATGCGTTGTTGCAAAGCCCGGCGGGGAGGTGCTGTATCAGCCCCTTGTAGCCATCACAAGTTACAACAACATGCTCGTGTGGCTCTGTTATTACCTCCATTCTGCGGATCTGAGAGCACCTGTCACAGATTACAGGCTGCTCACACCACACTGTTATTACCGCCATTCTGCAAGTCCAAGCCCACCTGTCACAGGTTACAACAAGCTACTCACACTGCACTATTATTACCTCCATTCTGTGGGTTTGAGCACACTGGGCATGCTGGGTCTCTCTGCTCAGGGTCTCACAGGGCTGAAATGAGCAGGGCTCTTATTGGAGGCCCTAGGAAGTCTCTGCCTCTGGCTCACTTAGGCTCTTGTTGAAATCCAGTCCCCTGAGCTGTCAGCTGAGGTCTCACACCCTTGCTGGTGGTTAATGAGAAGCTGTTTCCAGCTTCCAGGGTCTGCCATGTCCTCTGACTGCTGGCCCCTTCTTCCACCTTCAGAGAGGTCCCCTCCTGCTTCAGAGCTCTGCCTCTAGGGATAAGCTGCCCAAGTCTCTGCTGTCAGGGGGCATCTGATCACACCTGCCCCATGTAATCACATCGCAAAGGTCCCTCTGCCCTGCCCTATAACATGGCAATAAGGCACAGGTTCTGAGGGTTGGGACATGAACATTCTGCTTCCCACAGGTGCTAAGAAGCCTGAGAGTGAGGTGGGCTGAGAAGCTGATGTGGAGGAGAGGTCCAGGCAGGAGGCACCCACGTGGCCCCGCCCAGGGTATGGGATGTTGGGGGGGTTGCACCTGCTGTATGTTGCACGATGTGCACTCGTTACCTGTTTGGAATGAGGTGTGTATATGTATATGGGTATGTGTATGTATGTGTGTGTGTGTGTATATATATATATATATATATATATCTATATATCTATTTTTTTTTTTTTTTTTTTGTATTTTTTGGCCAGGGCTTGGTTTGAACCCACCACTTCTTGCAAATTGAGCCAGTTCCCTACACCTTTTAGCCACAGGCACCCCCCAAAACATCTCTTTTTTTTTTTTTTTTTTTTCAGTTTTTTGGG
>CAUYQV010165297.1:0-22274 GCA_963574575.1 Galagoides demidoff | reverse complement strand
CCTGTGGTCCCAGCTACTTGGGAGGCGGAGGCAGGAGACTCGCTTGAGCCCAGGAGTTGGAGGTTGCTATGAGCTGTGATGCCATGGCACTCTACCCAGGGGGATAGCTTGAGGCTCCGTCTCAAAAAAAAAAAAAAGATTAGCATCCAGGCCCTATCCTCAGAGATTCCAAAATAACAGATCTAGTATAAGACTTATACATCAGTACATTTTAGAAACTCTATGTACTACTCTAGAAGCAAGAAGATTTTGCTTCTGAGAAACCTAAAGTTAAGGCCTAAATTTGGATCTTAAAACCCATACACTTTTGGCTTAAAAATGGAGAAGAGGGCAGCGCCTATGGCTCAAAGGAGTAGGGCTCCAGCCCCATATGCCGGAAGTGGGTTCAAACCCAGCTCCAGCCAAAAACTGCAACAACAACAAAAAAATATAATGGAGAAGAAACACAGATGGCCAGTTTGAAGACCAAAGACTTATACATACAGAATAAGCTGGCATATAAATCAATGATATTCAAAGCCCAGGCATGTTGGCTCATGCCTATAATCCTAGCATTGAGGGAGGCCAAGGGGTGTGAGGATTACTTGAACTCAGGAGTTCAAGACCAACCTGAGCAAGAGTAAGACTCCATCTCTACTAAAAATAGAAAAATTATCCAGACATCGTGGTGAGTTCCTGTAGTCCCAGATACTCAGGAGGTTGAGGCAGTAGGATCCTAGAGCCCAGGAGTTTGAGGCTGCAGTAAGCTATGATGACTCACTAGATATCTGAAAATTTTCAATAATCAAGAATAATTACTCTGTATTAGGAAAACTAATAGCACTAAAAATACTAATATTCCCTTGTCTATTCTCAAAAAATTAATCAGAATTGTTTTCATTTCTAAGGTCAAGGTATTTGACATGGAAAGATTTTTATCACTAAAAAAAATCAGCAAAGTAGACTCTGAAATTTACAGAACCAATTTTAAGTTCACTCTGATTAGTTACTAAGTTCTTAGGAACTTCAAACCATAGTAACAAATACCTAGGAAGCAGCTAAGAACAACAAAAACATCCCCTCTTCCTCAAGATATTTAAATTCTAGCAGAAAATGGTGAAATTTATTGAACCTGTAAACAAGTGAAAGGCACCGGGTTCAATACATTATAGTTTATATGAACTTTTTTAAAGTACCACAAAAACAGCATGAGCCAACATCATCAATGAAAAACTAAGGTCTTGAGAGGTTAAGTAAGTTGTTCAAAGTCTCTTTATATTACCAAACTGCAAACTTAAATCCACTTTGGCACTGAAGACTATGTTTTAAAACACTATTTTACAGAAATTCATTATCTACTAAAAACAATTATAACACTAAATTCTGAAACAAGAGAAAGCACAAGAGTGCCAGAAACAAGAGAGCATAAATCAGTAACATTCACTTACAGATCACAACAAACAAGGACTATTCTTCTACTGCTTATATGCCTCCCCACACACACATCTATGCACACATGGAGTTTTTTTGTTTTGTTTTTTGTTTTATTTTTTGAGACAGAGTATCACTCTGTCACCCTTAGTAGAGTGCCTTGGCATCATAGTTCACACCAACCTCACACTCTTGGTCTCAACTGATCCTCTTGCCTCATGCTCCCAAGTAGCTGGAACTAAAGAAGCCCACCACTACCCTAGCTAGTTTTTTTCTATTTTTAGTAAAAACAGGTTCTCACTCTTGCTCAGGCTGTTCTGGAACTTCTGAGCTCGAGCAATCCACCTGCTTCAGCCTCCCAGAGTGCTAGGATTATAGGCATTATAGTCACTGTGCCTGTCCACATGCGTGTATATATATATATGCATATATATATATAAATTTCTAACCATATTTAGACATTTAAACAATAGTCTTCTATTATGAGGTATTCATAAGCTAATAACACAGTCCTTCCTATTTATTTCAGTGGGTAAGCATCTATATGGACTGATCCTGATGAGTAATACTCAGCTGATTCAGATTCTCAAAAGTTTATCAATTTTGAGATTTATACAAAAAATGATAACTACTCCTAATGCGATTATGTAACAACCTCTTTAAATGTGACTATTTTACACATGAATTTATATACATTTCAGAGTCATCTTCCAATAACACCAAGGGGGGAAAAAGTGAGGATAACTTTTTTAAAGGTCCTCAAAATTTTTGAAGTCCTCTTTTATATATTTATATATATATAAAACCACTTTTATAAATGGTCCTCAAAATGTTTTTCGCTATAAGAATTTTTGTTCTATAACCACAGTAGATTCTTACATGCTGAAAAGTGTGATACTTTTGGCATAGGCTACTTTTCAAATCTACATTAACAAAGTTTCACAGAAAACACTAAATAATACTTGGAAAAAACAAATTTTAAGATCCATGAATTAACAATTAATTCTTGAAACCAAAATATTTATTATAAGAAATGCACTGTCCAGGTTTCATTAGTTTTTTATAACATTAGTAATTCTTAAAGCAACTTGGAACATTTGTAATCTTCTAAGAGTCAAAGAATTATTTTATAATTTGGTTTAATTTGTGAGAAAATAGCTTATATGAATGCCAGTTGTACTTCTTTGGAAAGACAAATGTAAACCTATTTAGTAATCTGATTTTCTCTTTCATCTTGTCTCCAGTTTCTGTGTAGATTTATAATGTTCATTGTTTCCAATTTTAACAAATCACCTAATGGCAGAAAGGAAAATATGTTAACCTTGGAATTATTTGCAGTTGGAGAAATCCCTTTTGTCTGGCCCATACAGGGCCTGCAATCTGTTTTAAACACAGATTGTCTGTCTTTCGTCTGACAGCCACCAAGCTGCACAAATTACTTTCTGCCTGTTCACCTGTTTGCAGCTGCATCTGTAAGCTAAAGATTCTGCAGTTTGACTTGAGCAACCACTTCAGGATTGATGACATGTGCTGCTGATAAAGTGAGCAATTTGAAGAAATTACTGGCTATAGTTATTGAAAGACATCTGGGCATGAGCTGAGAAGTAGAAGCCTTCAATCATGTGCTTGCAACCTGCAGTGGCGGCAGTAGTGTTTGAAGTGATACCCTACTAAAGGCAGTCGGCCATGGCACAAAATAACTGAGCAATATTTAGAACATAATCTCTCAAATAAGTAATAAAAAGTTCTTTTAGCTGTAAAAATTTGACATTTGATTTTGTCATTGAAATATTCCTTGAGGAAAAAAAATGTAAAGCATCAATTAAGCTTTCCTGTTTCCATCCTTTTCTGAGTTAACCTTACATGTATCTTTTATTTCCTATAGAACGAGCTACTTCATATTTCAAACTGTTGCTACTAATGCTACTTTAAAAAGATCAACATTTATTGAATACCTACTATATGCTTCCTTGACTGTAGGAAGAACTTTACTGCCCATTATTATTAATACATCAATATTAAATCAGAACATTATTCTCTTTCTCTGGTAGAAAAATTATTTACATTACAAAACATTTTGTTTTGTTTTTATTGTTGAGGATTCATTAAGGGTACAAAGAACCAGCTTACACTGATTGCATTTGTTAGAAAAAGTCCCCCTTATAATTATGTCCCATCTCCAAGAAGTTAAATTAAACTAATACCTTGTCTGCCTTCTAATCAAAAGTTCATTTAACTCTACCATAGTACTTTCCTGTTCTTTTCTGGAATTTTCTAGCTTCTTGATGTACTTTTGCTATATGATTAATTGTACATTTTGTCACCAACATCTTATCCTTCAGGCCAGCCATTAGGAGATGTGATTTCTATTCTATCTTTTGTCTTAGTATATAAAACTTATTCTAAATTAAAATGTCTGATTCAGTCAAAATCCATACTTTTAAGGATAAGGGCAATGCTAAAAGCTTAGGCCTTTCCCACATTGGCTAAAATCCAATGACAAAAAATGTTCAAGAAAAATTATGCCAGAAATAATAGCAAATATGCATCCCTTTTATAACCAAAAATTGCCCCACATCTACTATTGAAGAAAAGAAATCATAGTAAAATGCTATTCAAATTTTTTAAAAGCATTATAAAAAATATTTACAAATTTAGTGTTATCAATAAAAATATGAACAATTAAGAAAGCACACAAAAATGTTAGTAAAATATAATCAAGTAAGAAACTATGATATAGCAGTTTCATAACTTCAAGGTTGAATCACAAGTATAATTTACATCAATATCCGAAGAAGTATCAATTAATATATTTAGATTTACATATGTGAAAGACAACAACTTCAAATGCAAAACTAGATAAAACATCATAGAACATGCTTGTAGAGTATATTAAATTTTTCTAATAAGAAAATTAATATCATATTGAAGAAGCACATAAGTTCTTTCCCTCTACTTACAAATATTTATAAATCTGTATAGAAAAACATAAAATGAAATAAAAGAACATTACTAAATTATAGCTACAGCAAAAATAATCATTCATATTAACCAATTCTCATTGTGCAATGTCCAAATATTCTTAATGTTCACACATAGTTCAAATACATTTGTGAAAATGGTTCAGTTGAAGCAGTCATCAGTATTAGAAACCAATTATATATAGAAAATATTACCATTAGCTGATAAGCTATGATAGTGCTTAGAGAAAATGAATATATGAAATAATAACAACAATTAAAAAAACAGTTGCAACTCTAAATCCAAGTCAGCAGTTAAATAATTGCGATAAGGTTTTATCTATGGGCATACTATCATGAATGTACTCAATCTTGTCAGATATGAGGTGTCTAATTTGCAAATATTAATTTGAAGATCAGTTTTCTAACTAATAAATGATTATTCTAGTTTATAGGGACACAACAAATAAAACATTTCTTCATTAAGATAGAAGGGATGTGTTAAAAGAAAAAATTGCTTCCTTTGAAGCTTTTTGAATAATTTTTCCAATATTTTTCTGTTGGTTTAAAATTTCCATAAACTTGGGAAATATTATTCCTGGTATTTATAAATAATAACATTTCTTTTAGAACAAATTAGTAAAAATGCCCCAAATGTACTATCCTTTCAACTTATTACGATTAAGTCTGCTTAAAAAAATAGAAAAGCCAAAGCCTTAAAGGAGCTATATAAATTTGTCTTTCACATTTCAGTATTCATAAATTGGATTTAACACAGACCTGACTGACTCTAGCCACAAAAGTGGATCTATATCATTAACGATCATAATAAATCAAAACTTTATTTATCTAATGATATAGCAATAATAACATTCTTACACACAAGGATAATGGTTAAAAAATACCATCTATGTCACTATCCTATTTCCTAATCATGTCATGAGTTCGTATTTTTAATAGCAGTTTTTATTTTAAAAGACCTAAGTCATGAGAACATTCTTACACAGCACTTCATAACTTTGACACAAAGTACATATAAAAAGATTAGACTTTATTTGGTATAAAATCAGTTGGCAGTTTTACATCTGTGCATGCAACATAAATATACCAGCTGGCATCTGAAGCACACACACATGTGGACTTCAAAACAGAAACTTCCTTATTTGCAGCACTGCCAGGGTAATTTTGTATCCTCTGCATACTACAGCTATTTGTCAGGCCCCTGCAGGTGTGCACTGCACATAAACACACAGCTGTAGTCCAGCAAGCCAAGTGTTCCATCAAACACATAAAGGGAGACCTCAGCAGTTGGATTAGTCATCCCTACACAGGTCCAGGGAGAACAATATGGGTTAGTATTTTTGGAAAACGCATGGATGGGAAATTTATGATTATGCTAGTCTTACCAAATAACTAGTAGATTGTGTCATTTTTAAAGCAATGTCTATTAAGTTTTTGTTAGAATGGGTGGAGAAAAGTAAAAATTATTTTTTAGTTTTAAATATAAAAATAATGTGATTTATATATAAATTAGTTTATTTAGTGCAAAATGTGAAAAGGATTTTCAAATCCTTTCAGGTTTTTGGAAGCTGTTTCAATTGCATGCTTTGGCTATAATATGTATATCTTAAAATATTTACCAGTTCTATATTTCATTATATTTATAATTACACTTTTCTAGTCATATGTACTTTAGAAGAGGTTATCAACATAAGCTAATTAAGTCCCAAATTATGTCTTAGACAACATTTAACTACCTAAAATTGCATGCTGCATTAGAATGTAAAAAAATATATATGCTATTTAAATATTTAGTTCTCAAATATGACATAAAAAGACTAGGGAAGCATGTGAAAATATAAGACATGATCACTTTACAATCATGTGAAATCTTACAACCAAATTAAGTGTGACCTTTTTAATATTCTTTTAAATACCTACTAAGTACTTCAGGCAGCTGATAATTAGGACTACTTTAACCACATTTCCCCTAAAATATTCAGAGTCCACCTGGCAGTTGACAAAACATGAAAGATAACTTAGAAAATGAGCTTGAATACATTATGTCTAATATACTAATCTTCACTGAACTTGAGGTCAAACAGTAATCAAGAAAGATTAGTCTCTAACAACAGGGGATTCATGTAGTCTCTATCTGGAATGTATAAAGGCACTTATAAATTACATTAGTCTGGTAGAAATCCCACCTTCCTATATGAAGTCTAACCTTATTAAGTACTACTTAAGTTTAATTGAGCCACTAAAATACCATGTAAAGTAGGAAAGGAGGAAATAAATCAGGGAAAAAGAGTGAAAGTTTAAATTATTTAATTGAATTTCCTTAAATTATCTCTTATTTTTTTGTTTTGTGTAATTATAAATAGGCAATACGTGAATTCAGCCTGAAGCCTCCCATATTACTGATGGGTCCCTAAGGCGTGATTCGTGGCTCTTTAAAGCTTCCTATTAGCCCTAAATGCTTCAGGTTGAATCTGGTTGAGTTTTGATTCTCAACTTCAGAACCTCTCTTTATTTCTGTCTCAAATATTTTATCATTATCCTTTGGCCCAAAATACTGACATCTAGAAAAGTGTCAGAAAGGTAAGGATTAACAGAGTATCTTGGTTCTTAATTTCTATGACTAAACATATTTGATACAAATTTTAAATAACAATATCTGTTCCACTTATTTCTCACTATATAGAACTACTCCAAAACTTAGTGGTTAAAAATAAGATTCTATTTTTATTCGTTATAGTTCTGTGGATTTCCTAGACTTATCTGGGTGGTTTTGTTTTGGCTTAGTTCATGTAGTTGCAGTAAGATGGTGGCTCAGGCTGAAATCATCTGAAGTCTCAACAGAGGTGGAGATCTAAGACAGTTTTATCATTCACCTGTCTGCTACCTTGGCTGGCATATCCAGAAGATCTGAAAGCCAGCAAGTCCTTTTTATCTCTCCTTGCTTACACTAGCCTCTCTGTGTGACTAGTTTAGGCTCCCTCACAACATAGCAGTCTCAAGTACAGTGGACTTCGTACATGGTGGCTGGCTTCTCCCTGAGCTCTTATTCCAAGTGACTCAGACAGAAACTGCAAAATTTCTTATAACTTACCCTCAGAAGTCAAATGGTATAACTTTCACCACTATCTGTTAGTCAAAAGCAAGTCACAAGGCCTAGATTCAAGGGAAAGAGTCCACAGAAGGGCAATGATACTAGGAAACCCTACTCATGGCCATCCTTTGAGGGTTACTAACCTCATGATTGTAATAATAGTTTTTGAAAACACTTCATATCCTATTTTTTGCTTTCTCAACATCCAAATGTTGAAGGTTTTCCTCAATCACCAAAAGCATCAATTATTATTTGGGGAGTTTAAAATATTCACTCCAAATATTGAAAAGTTTTTCATTTACCTAAATGAATCATACCTTGGTTACTTTAAAATACTACTATACTTACTAAATAATAACCAATACTTTTAAAAGTCCTCCTAAGGCAAATGGATTGAGAATGGGGAGAACAGGGTTGGTTATAATATACAGAAATAGCCAGCTACATGCACACATGCATACACACACACAACCAAAATGGGCATACTAATCTTTATAGGAGGTTAAGAGTAATTATTATAACTTTAAGAGCTAAATAAAAGGCTACATTTCATATACAATTAGAAAGACTTTTCAGGAGATCATAGAATAAAATAAGGAGCAGAGCAGGGGGGTAAAAAAGTAATTTTTAAAGTTTTATTTATTTGCTGGAGGAATGTCTCTCCCTCTCTCATTTGAAAAACACAAAACATAAAAGACAAAACTCTCCCATAATTACATGGCTTTTAAAAGGTTTATAAGTAAGTGGGCCTCACATAGTCCATTATCCACCTTACTCATGCCCTGTTTTTCTAAGAGGTAATAACTCATAGTTGTTTTACATACATCTTTCTCAGTTTTTCCAAACAAAGCCATCTCTCTACCTGCTTACTCTCCTATCTACATATCCAACTATCAATAACATACACACATACATAAATGCACACATCCTTCTCTTTAAAAAGAAAGGTAAAATGATGCTATAAGTATTAGTTTGCAACTTAGTTCACTACAACCTCGAACTCCTGAGTTTAAGCAATCCTTCCATCTAAGCTTGCTGAGTAGCTAGGACTACATACACCCACCATGTCTAATTTTTTTTTTTTTTTTTTTTTTTTAGAGATGAGATCTTACTATGTTGCCCCAACTGATTTCAAACTCTTAGCCTAAAGCTATCATCCTGCCTCAGACTCCCCAAAAAGCGAGACTACAGTTGGGTGCCACCATGCCTAGCTCATTTTTTTTATACTTTTGTAGAGATGAAGTCTTACTATGCTGTTCAGGCTGGTCTTTAAGTCCTTGCCCCAAACAATCCTCCTCCCTCAGCCTCTCAATGCACTAGAACCACTGAGCCAACTGCAGTTTAATGTTTAATTAAAACATACCAATCTACCCTACCTATTTTCATAGATAACTAATATAATATCAAATAGTATAACATGGTACAGCATGGATATATGTTAAATTCACACAACATTGATGAATGACATAAATATTCTGTTGAGAGAAAGAAACCAGACACAACAGAGTATATACTGTATAATTCCATTTGTATGAACATCAAGAATTGGAAAAACTAACCTATGGTAACAGAAATCAGAACATGAACTGCCTGTGGGATTGACGACCAAGACTGACTGCAAGGGAATACAAAGAAACTATCTGATATTCAATCAGAAAGACTTTTAATAATTTTGAAATTATTTCTGATTCTAAGACATAGAATAAACCTATGTAACAGGCTATTTTTAACATCTTCACTTACTTTTCTTCAATTGCAAATCCCTAACTCTCTCAAAATAATAAGTTATTGTTACCCATATTTGGAAATATTGGTGAAAACTGTGTTCTGTGAGGTCAAGGAACTTAGACAAAATCCCATGACTAATCAGGTGAAAGCCATGTCTAGAACTCAAGTATTCACAGTCCTATTTCAGAGATATTTTTCTTTTCTCCTTTAATGTTGTATTTTCTAGATTATATTACATATTTTATTAGAAGTTTTAAATTGTTCTTTGTAAGCAAAAGAAACAGGAACAAAGACAAATCTATATTTAAAACTTAAGGGCCTTCAAAGAAAGAATACTTACAAATTAGGAATTTGAAGTTACTCTGCAAAATCTTCCTTGTGAGGTAAAAATAAACCTTAGGGGCTTATTACACAATGATATAGTGAATTATAAAGAAGCAGATAATTAAAAATAATTGGAAATGTAAGTTCCAAATTGATATCACACTGAATATGCTTTGGTGGTGGGTTTATAAATACTTTTTATTTTATTCTATGTGTTTTCCAATAATCCCAATGTTCTATACTCCACTTTTTTTTTTTTTGAGACAGTTTCACTTATTAACCATCAGTAGAGTGCCATGAAGTCACTGCTCACAGCAACCTCCAACTCCTTGGGCTTAGGCGATTCTCTTGCCTCTGCCTCCCAAGTAGCTGGGACTACAGGCACCTGCTACAACACCCGGCTATTTTTTTGTTGCAATTTGGCTGGGGCTGGGTTTGAACCCACCACCCTTGGTATATGGGGCTGGCATCCTACTCACTGAGCCACAGGCACCACCCTCTACACTCTACTTTTATTATAAAAAGGTATATAGAATGTTATATATTTTACAAAGCAAATTTATTAAGCTGACATACACATTCTTTTTGATCCACAATCCCACATTTTTAATCAAACTTACAGAAAGAAAATAAATACATAGAAGATTTATATGCAAAGTTAACTAGTGCACCATTATGAGTAATGTGAAAAAGAGGGAACATCTCACCTGTTCATCAACAGGGTATAACTAAACAAATAATGATACTATGATGTTATGAAATAGAACACAGCAATTGAGGGCAGAGCCTGTGGCTCACTGAGTAGGGTGCTGGCCCTATATACTGAGGGTGACAGGTTCAAACCCAGCCCCAGCCAAACTGCAATAAAAAAAATAGCCAGGCATTGTGGTGGGTGCCTGTAGTCCCAGCTATTCGGGAGGCTGAGTCAAGAGAATCCCAGCCCAAGAGCCGGAGGTTGCTGTGAGCTGCGATGCCACAGCACCCTACTGCGGGTGACAAAGTGAGACTCTTGTCTCTAAAAAAAAAAAAAAAAAAAAAAAAAGAACACAGCAATTAACAAGAGCAAGTTTTATGTGTAGTATTACACTGGAACAATAACTATAGCATGGTCTTAACATAAAACAGTTCCAAAATATGCATATTATTTCACTAAAATATGCATAGCTCAATACAAACCCACATGTGTTTATATAAGCATAGAGAAAATGAAGTGGGGAAAGGAGGCATGAAAGGTTAACTTTTCAAAAATATTTATCTGCATATCTATACACCACTTTTCATATTAGAATAATATGTATTACTTTACTGCAATAAAAATTTTAAAAAGTAAAAAAAGTTTATCTGACTTTTGTATTTTTTACAAGCAACACATAATCAAAGAATAACTGAGATGAAAAAGAAAGTTATTGCCTCACAAAGTCAGATAAGAGAATGTACTACCCTATTTCAAAATTTTTAATTGACCATTCTTTAAAAACAAAATAGTTTACCACAGACACCAAGATATGCTTAACTATCAGAAATGAGGTATTTGTGAAATACCAGAATTGCCAAAGTAAACTGTACAATAAGTGCTAATTATTAAAGATTATTCAAACTTTGGAGCATTTCAAACATTAAAATAACACTGTTGAAGTTTATTTTTCCACAGACCACAAAGGACAAAACCACTTATAAAACAGTTTATTGTGCAATGTTAGGTACCCTCAAGGTAAAGGTTTGATTTTGTCTGTTCACATGTGAAATTTCATACATTCAAATAAATAATATCTGACTCAACATACTCAAGAGTATTCAAAATCATATCAGAATGGATATAACTTGTCCAAAACAACTTGAGATTTATATACAACGTTTTTACCCTGCCTATTCATGGCCAGGAGAGTAAAGGTCAGTCAAGAACATCAAAATCACCGGGGATGCTTATTAAAAGTCAGATATAAGGGCCCCACCCTACTAGGACTGGTCTCAGAACCAGCATTTGGGCACTGACCACTCCCAAACCCGGTTACTCTTATGCAGATGAGTAATTGAGGCAATATGAGAAATTGCCTCATATTGTTTGACTAAGTCAAATAAATACTTTCCCTCTCTGAGCAGAAATTGTTGTAGGGGAGAGGATATGTTTATAAATTCTAAATACAAGTTTTACCATTAAAATATCTATATCTCTTTTTTTTTTTTTTTTTTTGAGACAGAGCCTCAAGCTGTCCCCCTGGGTAGAGTGCCATGGCATCACAGCTCATAGCAACCTCCAACTCCTGGGCTCAAGCGAGTCTCCTACCTCCACCTCCCAAGTAGCTGGGACCACAGGTGCCCGCCACAACACCCGGCCATTTTTTTGGTTGCTGCCATCATTGTTGTTTGGCGGGCCCGGGCTGGGGATTCGAACCCGCCACCTTAGGTGTACGTGGCTGGCGCCTTAGCCAATTGAGCCACAGGTGCCAAGCCTATATCTCTCTTTTAAAAAAAGAGTTTTACATTTTTAGATCTACCTATTACTAGAAGGATAATCTAATCTTATTCAGTAGGTTAAATAATTATAAAGCACCAAAATACCAACATATGGAATATTATATGTTTTGTAAATAATGCTATTCATTTTTAACACTCATAATGTTACTGTTTAAAAATAATTGTTTTAGCTCTTTTATTATGAAATGAAAAAAGATAATAAACTTGCCAATATCTGTCAATATTAATACAAAGTATCTGCACATTTCACTTTTGTGAATTTTTATTTTTTATCAGTATAGATTTTTAACATCCAACTTTCTCTTTCTTTCCCTCCCTTCCTCCCCTCCTCCCTTCCTTCTTGCTCCCTTCCTTCCTTTCTTTCTTGAGACAGAGTCTCACACAATCACCTGGGTAAAGTGCAATGGCATCATCACAGTTCATTGCACCCTCAAACTCCTGGTGCTAAGATTATAGGCCAGGAGCCACAGCTTCATTTTCATTCTACCAAAACAATGCTAAAATATATATGAGTAAAAGTTCTTACCAAATTTAATCTGTTTTTACCAGCAACAAGGTCCAGATTAATTCATCCTTCAAAACTGAGCTCAAGCATTATTATTTTTCACCTAATCTTATTACCTCATGGCCACTTGTTCTACCCTAGCCTCACCAGCCTAAGTTAAGAGGAAATTTTCAGGCTGGGTGTAGTGGCTCACGCCTAATATCCTAGCACTCTGGGAGGCTGAGGCAGGTGAATTGCTTGAGCTCACAAGTTCAAGACCAGCCTAAGCAAAAGTGAGACCCTGTCTCTACTAAAAATAGAGAAACTGAGGCAAGAGGATCACTTGAGCCTGAGTTGGAGGTTACTGTGAGCTATAATGCCATGGCACTCTATCCAGGGTAACAGCTTGAGGGTCTCTGTCAAAAAAAAGAAGAAATTTTCAAACATTTATTAAGTGCTTCCCAAATTTAAAAACCAGCATATATTAAATAATTATCTGTTCATTCAAAACATATTTATTTTGTGCTTACTTATCAAAGACACTATCTTTTCCCACAAAAACTACCTTATACTAACTTATACAAATGGACAATTAGATAAAATTAGATTTATAATTAGATATAATAAGTACTAAAGTAGTAGAAGTATAGAGTGCTTTGAAATTATAGAGAAAGAGTCTCATATCCTGGTCTAGAGAAATGATACTAAAGGATAAAGAGAAGTAAACCAGTAAAGGGGGAAAGGTTTAAGTGAATTAGTGTAGTCTAGGCAATGAAAAAGAATGACCCAGGAACTTAAAGAAGGAGCCATGACTATCTACAGGAGATACAGAAGCTCAGTAGCAACAGAGCTGAGGTGGAGAATCCTGGAGAAATGGGGGCCATTAAGAGTTTTGTAAGGAGTTTGGCCATTCTTAAGTTAAAAAAGAAAGATAAAATAGAGGCCATTACGAATTTTGTAAGGTGTCTAGCCATGCTTAAGTTTAAAAAGAATGATCAAAATGATGGCCCAAAACTGTATAATGTAGTCAAATGACAAATATTTCCTAATTATATTAGGTATATTAATTATATACCCCAATAATATGGCCTATGAGAAAGCATTCATGACTATTTTTCTATTTTAGTCATGACTTTTTATTAAATATTTACTCATTTCTCACTGATGACACATTTTCATGGACTATTTTCCTTTTTACAAAAATATTTTCCTGGCTTCTACACTCTTCTGGTCATTTGCTCCACCATTTTCACAGAAAGACCTCAAACTTTACTCTAGTAGTGGCAACATATTGAAAAATAATGGTAACAGACATTAAGAATTATAATCCTGTATTTTCATAGTGATTTTTGAAGTATTTAATTAAGTAACCCAAAAAGTCTCTGTAAAGTCGAGGACTAAACATTTGGGGACAGGGGGTAGAATACCATTAGGTACTCATTTATCCCAAAAGTTAAGTAAGGTTATAGAACTAGAATTTTTGAAATTGTCGTATGTCTAATACAATTGACACAGCATTATCAAAGCATGAGAGATTCCAGAACATTGTTTGCATTGCATAAGTGATGCCTCTTTATTTCTCCATTCTCTACTTGCCTTCTTTAAAAAATACAGGCTATATTAGAGGGTGAATTTCATAGGACATAGAGACCATTGCTGACTGTAGTTAGAGACATATTTAATTCATTTGGAAAACATCATTAAATATAATAAGTACTAAAGTAGTACTTATTATACTAAACATGGTAAAAATCATTAGTTTCATTACTTAAAAATCATCAAAAAAAGATTCTCAAAATTCCACTAAATTGATATCAGCAAATGAACTGTTAGACCTATTTTTAAAGCAAAATTCATGAGAACTGTTTTCTAAACCTTAGATGCCTTTACGATACATTTGATCAAAAAGTGGATGAAAACAATAGTGCTCTGAAGCATCAGCCAGTAAACTTCACCATGGTTTATCACAAGTGGGATGCACAATATATTACACCATAGTTAATTAAATTAAATCAGTTCTTGCATTGTTGAAATGTGTCTTATATTACTTACTTACATACTATATAACTGCTTTTAAACTTTCAAGATCTCCTTTCTTACCTGTAGTCAACACTATTCTATTAATATTTCATCTATTGGTAATGAAATAAGTGCTTATCACTGTTTTCTACTGCAACAAAAAATAAGAGTAAAATTTTCTTTTATTTCTTTATCACATCTATTTCACAATAAGTAGTTTTAATAATCCTGTCTTATAAAAGACGTGAGAGTAAATATTGTGTGCATGGAACTATATGGAAACAAGATAACACACAAAGTGTTTTATATGATAGTACTTTGGTATTATGTTGAAAGATACTCTATTTTCTTTCATGGATTTAATGTAATGCTTTATTTAGTTAAAAAAAAAAAATTGGCAATGGGCGGGCAGTGCCTATGGCTCTAAGGAGTAGGGCACCAGCTCCATATGCCAGACGTGGCAGGTTCAAACCCAGCCCCGGTCAAAAACTGCAAAATAAAAAAAATTGGCAATGGGTCTGATGGAATACCTTGTGAGAAATTCTTCAAATTCTATACATAACATGTAATGTACTAAATTATTTATTAAAATAAAATCCAGCCTCTGAAAATTTTTAGGCCGAAAATGTAGGATTTTGCTATTAAAACCATTTCTTCTAAACTTATCTAACATTCTATGTAATTTGTGTAAATTAATAAATATGTTATGTACATACAAAAAAACTGTATAGATTTTACTACTTTCCATATTTTCAAAACATAGCATACTTCAGCAAAAACCAAAATATCATCATTACAAAATGAATTTCTAGAATATAAACACAAATATAGAATCTAATAAAAATTCATTTTCATTATAGATTTCTATTAGACATCTCAACAGTTGATTTTTAATGACAGTAGTGTACACAATACTTTACCTGCTGTCAGCTGCTACATTATTTCTATAGACCCTAGGTCTATACATTAGCGATATTAAAGTAGGTATTCAAATCCATCTAAGATAGATGGGAGAGCAAAATATTTTTTGTCTAGCTCTGAAGATGCTGATACTTCCAGTAAAGTATTATGTTTTCTTTCCTCTATAATGGTAGTTCTCAACCTTCCTAATGCCACAATGTATTTTCATCGTTAAAAAGGGGTTACAGCCCACAGGTTGAGAACGGCTGCTCTATAACAACAATTGACTAATTAAAAACCTTCACAGAAATGATTGTAAAACATTCTTATATAAGTTTACTATTTTAAGGTTGATTGGAAAAATAGGATGTATTCTAGATATCACATTTTTCTCTAACACTTCCTTCTTTCCATGTCCTTCATATAGTTTCATTAGTACACATGAGCAAATAATTTTCTTGTATGTTATTAATCATTAAGAGTCATTCCTCCTATAATATTCTGATTTCTGCCTTTGATTCAATCTTGTAAGAAATGAAAAATTCCCACAGAAGAACTTACATTAAGAGATTTATTGCTGAATTGAAATTAAATAACTAGATAATGAATCAAGTGTTAAAGTTTTATTAATGCCTATACATTAAATAATTCTATAAATTATAAAAAGAATGAGTATATAATGCAACCTCTATTAATTTAATAGTGTCTTTTAATTTAAATGTTCATGAGCATTTTGACTTAGAAAAATTATGAAGACCTCGATAAAGTTATATAATGTTCTAGATTAAATATTGTATTTTAACTACCTACCTCTTTACCTAATCAGTGCACTTCTGATATAATTACTTCTGAACATGCAACTAACAGCTTCTATAACTATTTACAAGTGTAGTATTTTACTCTTATGATAAATATTTAACACTTTAACTGAGAGAACTTTAATATGTAAAGCCTATAAGGAAAGTTTATTCTTACTTACATTTAGAACACTTAACATGTAATTAAAGTAAAAACTGACAGGTTAATAAGAAATCTAAGTGACTTACCTCATTTTAAAAAGTGAGATTGTTAGGCTATTAGATATGATAGTAAGCATTTTCATACAACTTCAGGAATGCCAAATATGACACAGAAATGACTATTCTGCTATTTAACCTCCCACAGGCCAAGACCAAAACTGAAACTAAAGAACAGATTTTAGATGAATACCCAACATGAATCTGTACTTCTATTATTCCTACTAAAGTAATAATCACATTTAAAGTAATGGTTAAAAACAGCAAAAATTTCTGCTTATATTAGAGTGATGGAGTGCTAGACATTCTATATTTCACTTACATTATCTCTATAGGCCTTTAAAAGAGGTACTACTGGTTTCCCCATTCAATGGAGGAGGAAACTGAGTCTTAAAGAGGTAAAGAGACCTGCCTAAGTCACATGGTTAACAAATGGTAGACCAAGGTTCAAACTGGGGCCCTCAGAAGACACTTCTCAGAACTGAAACTCAACTTTCAGGAAACAATGTAAGTCTTAAGTAAAAGTTAACATAAGTAAAATCATTCTCAAATTGGCAAGTCAATATTTCGATGGGGATAGAGTTCTCAAATTTCCTAAAGGGAAGGGGGCAACCTTCTGACCCCAAGAGAAATAAAAGCAGTTCTGGAAGCCAACATTGTGCAGGACCCTACTATATGCAGTAAACCTGGGATCTTTAAATTATGTCCTATACTACACCAGAGAGTTGTACGGATCCAGTGAGGGACTAGTTAAACTTTAAAGACTCTTAATATATTCACATGAAGAGTTTAAAATGCCTAAATAAAATTCCTACACAAATGTTTCCTTACTTTTTTCAGAGCTAAGAATAGACAAAAGTCCACAAATCAGTAAGTTCTATTTACTAAAAAAAATTTAAGATTAATATGGCTCTTTTAATTGAGTGATTAATAGTTACTTAAAAGCAAAATAACTGATTAATGAGTTATTATAGAAACATGGAAATGAATAAAATAAATTCTGATAATGGAATTTATACATGTATGTGTGTTTTCTACAGATGTTACACCATTGCCAGTGATATGAAAGAATTCTCCAAGAGACTAAATAGTATCCCATAAGCCAGAAGTCAAGATACATTTGCAATATGACTATTAAATGTGGAAAACAGTAAGCTGGAGTATACTTTCTCAACTGTAAGTCAAATTGTCTCACTCGTTTAGTTAAAATACACCAATGATCTCCCATTGCCATAAAAATCAAAGGTGCTTACAGTGGCTTGCAAAGCTTTACAGTATGACTCCTGCCAAAATCTCAGATTTCATTTCCCTCTACTCTTTTCTTTTATCTCCAGAACTCTCCAACCAAAGTAATCTATCTCTCTTTTATGCCAAGCTCTCGCCAATAACAGGCCCTTTATATTTGATTTTCCTTTTGCTTAGAATACAATTCCTCCATACCCTTGCCCTATATGAGAAGAGGGACATACCTGTTTTATTCACATGACGTAGGCCCATCACTATCCTTAGGTGCATAGTAAAACATTCAGAAGTATTTACTACCTGACTGAAAGAATGGATCAATGGATGATTAGTATCATCCCAAGGTCCATCCTCATCCTAGTTTCTATAACAGACATACAGCTGCAATCATTAGATCACCCTTCAACAAAGAACAAACTGTCCAGCTGCAAGAAGTATGATTAGCTGACAGCCTATCTCTTGCTTCTCTATAGTTGGCCTCTGCTTTCCACCAAAGACAGTACTCCTCCTCTTGGAGAAGCCCACAGCCAATGCCTGAATGATGATGGTAGAAGGGCCTAGCCATTTCCATCCAAGGCAGGACTCCTCCAACAGCCCTTATTCCAGAGGTCCCTGAGAGATTGGCAGAGACTTTGGTGAATCAGTTTTACAATGTATGATTCTTCCTATCCAATGCCCCCCCATTTTTTTCATAGGTGTTACTCTCCAGTAAACAGTTTGTAGTCCTAAATCCATCTCAGTTTCTGCAGACCCTAACCAGCATTCTTGCCATTTTGAAAATCACTCCTTTACCTACAAATAAAAATGGCCATTTTTCAGTGCTCAGAAGATTCATTTTATATGAAACATCTGATGAAAGAAGTACTACCACCACCCTCATCCCCTCTCCCGCTAACAGTTACACACACACCCCAACCACAAAATGTCAACTCCTCCATGAAGCCTTCAAATACAATCACCTGCTCTTTTCTTGTGGTTTCCTTTTGAAAATCTAGCAGTGCTACCCCACCATTATAGTTATGTGCTTATGTGTCTGTTTCCCCATTAAAGATGGAATTCATTCAATCTGTACCTTCTTCACATTAATAACCTCAATGCCTTATAATGTACCTGATAGAGAAATGTTCTATATACATTTCTGGATGAGGAAAGAAAATGACCTAAAATAAGAGTGAATTTAGAAAGAAAACTTTAAAAGCATATGATTTTCACTTAGAGTTTAAATAAATTTTATCTGTGAAGTTGAGTAACTGTGGCCAGCTTATTAAAATCACAAATATTCACATGTTCTAAAAATAACTTCATTGTTCTCAGTGAATAACATGTATTTTCTTTTCAAGAGGCAATCATTAATGTTAAAATTGAAAGCTACTAGACAATTTAGAGGCCTATTCATTTTGAACTTTTTAGAACACTTGTTCACAAATAACATATTAGTTACCAAGGAAAAATGAAACACGGGTTTTTACAACTCATTAAATTTCTTTTCAACTTCATATGACTTGTCAGTTCTCACTTACATCCTCCTGGGACAAAAATCAGGCCAAATATTCCTAGCATATGAGCATAAAAAATAATCCATGAAAAACACACAAAAAAACATAAAGTGTCCAAGAGAAAAGCACTTTATGAATTATAAAATTTTAACTTTGGGAATTAACAGTTAAACCATATTAATTTTTTTAACTCAATGTGTTAAAGGGGGGGTAAGCAGTATTTCTCCACCTAGTAATCTTAGAATAGGGGAACAATTTTAAAATCCAAGTATTTTAAATGAAGGTTAAGCCTCCCATAGGAAATAAAAGTGGAAATGAGTCCAAGGGAGAAAGTGGCTTGGTTCCACACCCTTAAAATTGCCTATAGCAATGCATCAAAAAATAAAATAAGCCCCCTGAGCCTGGGTCAGAAGCATAGTATTACAACTTAAGCATTGGGTCATCAATGGCAATTGTAGACTGATTAATGGTTGAGGTAATATATTTACTTACTGTGTGAGGAACAGCCAATAGTACAAAGAGTTCTTGTGTGGATATAATGTATGAAGAAATACTCCAACTACCTACTACTTATATTTTAATACTGAAATAAGAAACATACCAGAATAGTTCCAGTAATGAAATAAACATAAACTATATTATAAATATTAAATGTTTGACTTCTTAAAAAATAAAACTGAACTTCATTCAGCAATCTAATTGCATTTTCCAAAAAGAAACACTTCATTTTTACTACTCATTATTAAAATATGATCCTAATTTAAATACCTCCCTCTAATCCAATGTTTCTCAACCTTCCTAATGCCGTAGCCCTTTAATACAGTTCCTATGGGTCACAACCCACAGGTTGAGAACCACTGCTCTAATATAAAAGATAAAGGTAAAACTAAAATGTTGATTTGGAAAAAAGGCAATTTTTTTAACTGGTTAGTCCACTGTCAGATATAAATAAAATTCTTTAAACTTATAGCATTACTAGGTTAAATATTACATTGATTTGTCTTCATATTTAACAGGTAGCTCCAATTAATGCAATAATCATGTATGAATTATGTAATATGTATTACTATTCTGAACTCTTGGGAAGCCTATTTTGAAATTAACCAAGAAAAGGATCAAAAAGGGGATGAGTTTTACTATATGTGTTCTCAGTGCCTTGCAGAGAGACTAATACACAACAACATCCATCTATATTTACTGAATGCAAAAATTAATGAATATTAGGTTAAGATTAGTCTCTTTTTAAGGATATTTTAAAAATCTCTTGTTCTCACCCATACATAGGAGCTAAAAAATTAACCTCATAGAGGTACAGGGTCAAAAGACAGATACGAGGGGCTGGGAAGAGTATATGAATGGGGGTTAAGGAAGGAATGAAGAAAGGTGGGCCAAAGTAAGTTCTAATGTTTGATAGGCGAGCAGCATGACTATCGTTAGCAACAATGTGCTATATATTTCAAAGTAGCTAGAGGAAGAGAACTCAAAATGTGCCCAATGCACAGAAACAATACTCAAGGTGATAGATATCCCAAAGTACCCAGACTTGATCATTACATATTGTATGTATGTATCAAAATATCACAGGTACCCCATAAATACATAAAATGTTATATATGAACAAGGAAGTTATTATAAAAATTTGATCAGTAGCAACAGTCTTGATTTCTGGAAATCATTATACCTATAATATATATTTCAGGCAAAATTGACATTAAGAACCATTACCCAAAAGATAATGCACCAGAGTCATAAAAATTTCCCTATCTTTGACTCAATAGTTCTACTCTGAGAAATTTCTGCAGGAAAATAACTTTTAAAAATATCAACATGGGCTCGGCGCCTGTGGCTCAAGTGGCTAAGGCGCCAGCCATATACACCTAAGGTGGCGGGTTCGAATCCAGCCCAGCCCACCAAAACAACAATGACAGCTGCAACCAAAAAATAGCCAGGCATCATGGCGGGTGCCTGTGGTCCCAGCTACTTGGGAGGCCGAAGCAGGGGAATCTCTTGAGGCCAAGAGTTTGAGGTTGCTGTGAGCTGTGACAGCACAGCACTCTACCCAGGGCGATAGCTTGAGACTCTGTCGCAAAAAAACAAAAAAAATTCAACATGTAAAAGTTGTTAAATGCTTTACCTAATAAAAATAAGCCATCTAAATGTCAAGTGTTAATGATTTCAAAAAAAAACTCAGTGGAATATAAGTCAATAAAAATATTTTTAAGGCATATACTTTATACATGATGCTAGATAGCACACTTCTCTGGTAACAAAAAATGCATACCTAATTCAACCTGAAGGACATGAAGTTTTCAGCTACATCTTAATGGAAAAGAAATAAAATAAACAAGAAAAGAAAATGGTTTGAGGGTAGGAAAGATGTTTCAGAAAGACACAATAGCATGGCAGCAGCAAAAGGAGATATAAAAGGCAGAGTGGGTTTGGGCACACCTCAAGTGGTTCAGTAGGTCAAAACAGCTGAAGAAAGGGGCTTGAGGAAGAAAGTTTCCTGTAATAAGTCTGAGAGAAGGTCATAAACTATATATACATTATATATGTCTATATACTGACATAGAAAGAAGTTCCAGTTGTATCTTAAGGACAAATGGGAAATCACTGAAGGACATAATCAGAATTCCATGTTAGAAAGATCACAGAGGCTGCAGTAGAGAGAACGAATTGTCAAAGAAAAAGAAAGGAGTGGGAGACCATTTAGAAAGATATTAAAACAGTCCCAGTTATAAAAAACAACAAGTATAGAGACTAGGAAGAACAAGCACAAGAACTAGGAAGATTTAGGATAAGGTGACAAGACGTCCTGCTTTTGGCGGGACAGTCTCGATTTTTAACAATTTGTCCGGCATCCCACGCCTTTTTTAAAAAGTCCCAATGTTTGGAAAGAATGCATGACAAGCTGCAGAACAGCGGGAGAATGGGAAAGGAATGGTTTTTGGCTGCTGAAAGGTTAATGTAACTCCATTTGGGAATGAAGAGGTTAATGTAACTTCATTTGGAAATGAAAAGGCTAATGTAAACTCCCTACTCCCCTCCTGGGCAAGGTATCAGAAGGAGACTGGCTCCCTCCCTTGCTTTTAGGCAAGGACAATTAGC
>CAUYQV010165296.1:0-27175 GCA_963574575.1 Galagoides demidoff | reverse complement strand
TTTTTTGAGACGGAGACTCAAGCTACCCCCCTGGGTAGAGTGCCATGGTATCACAGCTCATAGCAACCTCCAACTCCTGGGCTCAAGCAAGTCTCCTGCCTCCGCCTCCCAAGTAGCTGGGACCACAGGCGCCCGCCACAACACCCGGCCATTTTTTGGTTGCAGCCATCATTGTTCTTTGGTGGGCCCGGGCTGGGGATTCGAACCCACCACCTTGGGTGTACGTGGCTGGAGCTTTAGCCGATTGAACCACAGGCACCGAGCCTGAGTTAAAGTTTTAGTAAAGATTTCATTCATGAATTTAAGAATGCGTTAAAAGTCAGTAAGCTATAGATGTTTAAAACATTCATTGATGTAATTTGTGATTATGATTGGTTAGATATAACTTATGATTGGTTAACATGTGACTGTGATTTCATTCACAGGTATAAACAATTGTTATTACAGTCTTCAAAAATTGTTTTATTATGTATGTGTGTGCATTTATTTCACTTATTTGATCTACAAATACACCAGTTCTCATGCATGCTTCATTAACCTGCTCCTAGGACACAATGGAATACTTTTTCTCTTAAATAATTATTGGGATTTCAGTGCAATAACATTTAATATAATGTCAAGGGAAGCTGAACTCAAAATCATATCACAGAAAACAAAATATATAAATTAGACTGTTTAGCAGTTATTCAGTATAATTATAATCTTATCCTTATTCTCATTTTTTAAATATGTGGAAAACATGAATTTCATTTATTTATGGACAAATTAGTGAAACTGAGAAAGCTTATGACAAAAAGCAGAACTAATAACACCAACCAAGTCTCTCTTGAATCTGTGCTCACCTCACTCCAAGACACTTGTCTTTTCAATTTTGTACTCTCTGTGGTCCATCCTGAAACATCAAGATATTGCTTATTCTGAGTCTCTTTTAAGTACACACAAAGGTAATCCAGTGTCATGGTGTACGTTATGTCTCTTTTCTTTTTTCTTAGATGTAGTACTAAGGAGCTACAACATGTATTCCCTTTTATGCTTTTTTGCACAGTCGGAATCCTTCTGACTGCCAGCAGTAAGAATATTCCTCTGATTTCCAGTCTTAGAGAGTATTAGAAATAGAAGCAGAAACAGAAAATGTTGAAGAGAGTCCCTTCATTTACAGATTAATAACAAAATAAAGCAAAAATAAACAAACGAAAACCCCCAAAGCCTAAATTGGTGAGGTATAAGCCAATTAGTAGCATCAATGTAAAGGTCTCATCAATCTAGAGTTTGTGTAGTGCAGAGTGGCTGCTGTGGCTTTATAATTATTTCTCACAGCCAGATTTCACCCCATGTTCCTCTTAAGATCCTTAATGTATACACCTATCTTACATATTGGTATTCTCTAGAGCACCTTTCAGTAAAATAAGTGCTTAAATAAATATTTGCTGAGTGAATAAATAAAAAAGAATGGATGAAAAAGTGAATGCATAAAGTCATATCTCTTCCACAGAATGTGCCTAGCTATATAGTTCTTTGAGATCAGTCAACTTAGAACAATATCTTTCTCATATATCACTTTAATATAATCTAATTTTAGTAAAATAACAGTGATCTTCTTCATTTACCTTATTGCAAATTTCCAACTTAAGTTTATAGTTTATTAGACCAGATGAGGAAAGGATTAGAAGGAAAATAATTTGATTAGGCAGTATATGCTCATAAATTTCTGCCTAGGCAATCTAACTCAGAACAATATTTAATGAGACACATAAGAGATTTGAGGGTAATTTAAAAAAAAAGCCAGTGTAATTAGATCAAAAAGCAATTGGAGCAATTAAATGTAGTCTTTTGTTTTCATCACTTTTGGGGGCAATTAAAATGCTTGAAATGTGGATGCTTCTCATGGAGTGACAAAATTAAATATAGATTCTAAAATAAGAAAATAAATTATGAAGTGGGCAAAAGAAGATCTATTGTTACAGTCCCATTTTAGCATTTTGCTAAGACAGTGCGGTAATATAGGGTTCTTCAATTCAGAGCTGGATAAGGACACCTCCCTCCCCCATTTTCTAGGCCTGGGCAAATAGGCCTGGTCTAGATTGCATTCTCTGGACTCAAACAGGGTTCAAAAAAAGCAGTCTGGGTATCTCATCTGGGTGATCCCTCCTGGAAACCATGGACTTTGCTTCTCACTTGGGACAGGGAGGGACCCTAAGGATTGCATTCATTTTGCTAATACATACATTTGCTAATTAGTTTTTGCCTGCAGGTCCCTGGCCCATTGTGACATTCGTTCACCAAATCCCCCTGCTCACAGGCAGTATATGAACCCTCACACAAGGGTTCCCCTCCCTCCACTGCCAGAGTTTCTGTTGCCTTTCTTTCTCTTGTCTATTTCTTTCTTTGTCAATAAACTCTGTCCTTTTGCTTATCTTCATGATCTGTGGTTTCATTCTTCAAACTCCAAGAAAAAGGACTTGGCATAGAGAGAAATTCTGGCAATAGTGTGACTCTAAAAGGGAAACATGAGAATTTTTGGTGGTAAAGTGCGAAGTCAATATTATTTGGTGATAGTCACACAAATCTACACATGTGATAAAATTTCAAAGAACTATACACCCAAAAAAGTGTACATGTGACATGTGAAATCTGACTAGTGTCTATAGTTAATTGTATTGTGCCAATATAAGATGCTTTATAAGAGGCTATTACTAGGAGAAAAATAATAAAATGACATGCAGGAATTTTCGATTAGTTTTGTAACTTTTGGGAAGTCTTGAAGTATTTCAAAATAAAATATTAAATACAATAAAATAAAAGATCTTCCTGCTTCAACACTTTATTTAAAATAGAGGAAAATTACCATAAAATTAAAATTGATTTTCTCCACTACTTTTGATTTATTTTCCAATTTGACTATTACTTTCTGTATATGTACCTCATGACGCAAATGTAAAACACTTTCAATATTTCTCATAATATGTAGATGTATCATTTTCAGAGTTGCTACAACACTGAACATTCTTCTGGGAAGACATATATAAAATAATAGAATGGTATGCAAAAAGGAAATTTGTCAAATATCCATTTTCAGTTTCTTATACGATGAATATCTTATTTTTAGCTTCTTTGAGGCTATTTTGTTTTAAAGATCTGACCGAAGAGGATAGGTAGTATCAGAATTAATAAAGTTATTTCTGGCAGAAAGGTTAGAATTCCACTACCAAACAAAATCTTGGTGGTGGAATCATCCACAAAATCATCCATTAAGTGTTTTACATTTCTGCACATATTTAAAGCAAAAACATGGGCAGCTTCTGTTTGGCATTATCTTTTCAAGGATGTGTGTGTAGTAATCAGCTTGGGAAGGCAGAGATTATGTAATAAAGATAGCACTTTGCTGTAGGGCAAAACAGTAAATTGTTAACTGTGGCCTTAAGGAGATTACCGATTTACTAACTGGAAGTTACTTAGAAGTTACTTAGAAACTGACTCTGTGCATAACAACATAGTATGTATGTGTCTGACCCCTGTATTGTCCCTTGAGATGTGGGAGAGCAAAGGGAAATGATATAAATAGTAAAATTCTTATTGAGTGCTGTCCTATGATAAAGTCATTTGTCTCTAATCCAGGAGACTATGAAACTCTTAACAATTTAACTCGCTGATTTGGAAATTGAATAAAATCTCAGATGAAAGGGATTTGAAGATTATTTGAAATTATACAAACTTCTTTTAAAATTTCAAGATTTCTTTATGATTATTCCTAGGCACCATGTCTATCTTTCCCTTATATGATAACAATCACCCCATCACCCCAAGCCAGTATAATGGGTGTAATCTTTAAATTGCAACGTGTCCAGAATGAGGATTAAGGCATTAAAATTTAATTCTGGTTACATTTTATAAATGTCGTAGAATGTCTTGTATCTGACTCTTCTAGACCAAAGGTCTGGATAGGGTGAGGTGGAGGGTAGGAGTGAAATTATACCTACTCTAAATTTTGCAAAGGGACATGAAGAGCAAAAATGCAATAACAGGAAGATGGCATTAGTCTCTGGGAGGTTTGAGGAAAGGAAAAACATTAAAGATTTTTTTGTCATTCAGAACTGCCCCTGGAGTTTTCTTCTAGAATGGAAACCACAGGGCTCCTCTTTATCTTTTCTTTCTTTCTTTCTTTTTTTTTTTTTTTTTAGAATCTCATTTTGTTGCCCTTGATAGAGTGGTATATAGCATCAGAGCTCACAGCAACCTCCAGATCTTGGGCTTAGGCGATTCTCTTGCCTCAGCCCCCTGAGTAGCTGGTACTAAAGTCACCCACCACAATGCCTGGCTATTTTTTTTGTTACAGTTTGGACAGGACCGGGTTTGAATCCATCACCCTTGGTAGATGGGGCCAGTGTCCTACTCACTGAGCCACAGGCACAATACTGTCTGAAACTGAGGGGACCAAGATGAGCATGCAGCTCATAGTGTGTGCTGTACTATGACTAATACAGCACTTTGTCTTTGACCTAAGGGCATGGTACCATCTGCCAAGATCTAGGAACTTCTGGCAGGCAAACATGTTAGTTTGCAAATAGGATAAAATCTCAGATTATTCAAAGTATTGGACATAAACCCAAAATAATTAAAGAGAGCACAGTTTAATTACATTCTGGCTCTGCAAATTAGAGAATATAAAAATAAAAATGATAATACAGGGCCCTGGATATTTTATAAATAGTGCTTTTATAGTTTATCACTGACGTACACAAAGGATGTATAAGAATGTATCTGCCATCCCACCACACATCCACTTAGATTGTAATTCTTACAGAATCTGTGGTGGACAATTAAATATGAGTCTTGAATTTTCATAGACTAACAGCATCTTACCTTGAGAAACTAAATCTTGTTCATCAGGCATGCATAAGAAGCCAAAAATTAATCTCCCAGTGCAACTCTCAACTTGGTCAATCCTATGCTTCTCAGAAAGTTCCAGAGAGAATTAAGCCCCATTTCACCCCAGTTGACTCAATAACATGCCCCACATTGACTTTCCTGTTTTCTCCTTCACTCCTGCTTCCTGGTAGAAACACACAAATAGACTATCTCAACATAAGCTCTTCTCTCAAGCTCTTTTAGGAAGTACCTAATTTAGAAAGAAAAAAGCTCATTTCAGAACATATGGATTTAGGTTGTATATTTATCAAAAATGTTTTATATTAAGCATTTTCAGATATTTCTGAAAACTAAAATTAAAGGTTTACATTACAATATGCCATTTGACTTAAGTTTTTTTTATATTTCAAATTAATATAAAAATATAAATCATTAGGTTAAGTTGTTTGCATTTCTAAAGGAAAAAAATTTTAAAATCTGTCAATAATGCCATTTGGATTACAAGATGATTCTACTGACTGATGGCTATTTGAATGTGTAAAAACTGGTGTATCTATACTGAAATGCATTAGGAAGATGCCTGGACAAAATCAGGATAATGATCTTTCATTTGATATCAATCCAAAGCTACGATACCCTGCAAAATGAAAGCTACATCTTGGACTTACTCAACATTAGGTATTTAGGAATTTTCTAATGAAGACTTTAAACTTTGTGATTTGATGTTTTTATAGAAAAACTATCTTGCTGTTTTTCTGAAAAAACTACATTTAGACCTAATAAGAAACAAGATAAGACCAAGAAAAGCATTTACCTGGATTGCATTCATAAGATACTTCATTGAATTCTGGTTGTTATTTAGAGAATTTAACATGGTTAGGGGCATCACTGATTGATCTACAAGAAGCAACGATTAAGATGAAAGTAGAGAGATGAGCCCAAATTCGACAAAAAATTTAACAGTCACATAATAATCTATTGAAGAGCTATAAAGTAGTAAGAGTGTTGTAGTTTTTTTTTTTTTTTTTTTTTGCAGTTTTTGGTCGGGGCTGGGTTTGAACCTGCCACCTCCAGTATATGGAGCTGGCTCTCTACTCTTTTGAACCACAGGCAACTGCCCAAGTGTTGTAGTTTTGTTTTATTTTTTCCTACTTAGTGTCAGAGTGTCAGGTATGGGATGCACCTTAACCATTATTAAACTCTGTAGTCATATGAAGTTATCTAACAGTGGTGAAGAAATTCCACAGTTTTCATCCATATCCATCCATGATTATACTAAGTATCCTTAACTAATAAACTAAAAAATACAGCTAACACAAGTGTAGCATTCTTTAGATAACAAAGAACTTTCATATGCTACTTCATTTAATTCTTCTGGCTTCCTAAGGAGGATAGATGAACAGATGAAATTGTTCACATTTTCAAATGTTGTTTTTGAATGTTGGATAAGTGATTTTGTTTCATAGTTTTCTAATACAAGTAGAAGGACACCAAATTAGAAGCCAACCCAATGTATTCAAACCCAAATTCCACTTTTTAGTTCTGTGGTCATTATGTCCATCTAGGGGTCATATTTCTTTTAGTGATGGTAACAAAAAGATCCTGATGAAATCCAGATTTTTGGAAGCAGTTTTAAATCCTTCTATAGCCCCATTTGACAGAAAAGAATTCTAGAATTTAAGGAATACAGAGTCACTCTTAGTAGGGATAATATTATCAGAAATACAGTTGTAGGTGGTCTAGAATTCCTTCGCTTATTGAAAATTCCTTTTATAATGTTTTTTCTACTTGAACAATTGAGGTTGCTTATCCTTACTTTCTTATTTCTAGCTTACCAACTATCTAAATGATTCACATTTAAATCATCTTATTCCTAATTCTAGTTTGCCAAACTTCATTTGATCTTTCCATTTTTCTCAAGAATTCTCCCTCTCCATAAAGCAAAATGACAATGATAGAAAATGAAATATGTTTATTGATATACAGCTATAGTTTTAAAGAAAAGTCATTGTGGAAGAAGAATGTGAAATGAACATAAACACCTAGATAAAAGTAGCCAGAGAGCTCTATTCTCCTGGATATTAAAAGGGAAAAAGAAACATAAAATTTATGAATTGAAAGGAACCTTAGAATCACCCAAATCTAGAACTTATAACCATATATTTTTCACTGAGGCCCAAAGCCCTTCCAATTATACTACGTTGTAGCTCCATATCACCAACTCTCTTATTTTACTTTATTTAATAGTTATCTTTTCTTTGTTAATTCTTCAGTGGTAAAGTATTTACAGTGTTGATTAAATAACTTTATGAATTTCAAATATAGTAAGAAAACTTTCCAATCCCATGGGATATTATGATTGTCAACTATATTAGCTAATAAATTTTCATCATTTATTAGAAATACATTTTTATCTATTAAAAATTCACAATATTAAGAATTTATAAGTGAATAATTCACTTACTATTCTGTTCATTAAGGGAAGTCATCGTCCTCCTCAACCAAAATAATAACAAATTGTATTATTAATCAGTTAAGTATAATTGAACCATTAAGGAAATAAGAATAACAATAGCTTACTTTCAGTAAGTTATCTCAATTTAAATGAGTTTATAATGAGAAAATGAGCAATTAAAAGTTGCATGTAATTTTTGATGCTATGAAGTATTATGATTAAATTCACACTCACTTTAACATGAAATAATATGTGGTTATAAGTCCTACTTAACTCAATTGTAGCTATAGCAAGGTTATGATATTTTCTTCAATACTAAATATACCATTGTTGCTATTAACATTTTTTTCAGTTGAAGTGTTAAGCATAATTATCTTTAATAAAACAAAACTCTTCTACATGTTACATTTTCACTGTGGAAAAGGATCCTCAAACCTTAGATATTCCCTTAGCATAAGGAAGGCCATTTTAGTGAGGTAGCCATTTAGAGGAATTGGACCAAAAAGTCAAATGAATTGAGTAACAGGTTAAACCACAGAACAATGGTTAAATCTCGGAATGCTGTGGAGGTTGGGTTTTCCACCCTGCTAGCGGCCCCTTTGCAGGAGGTAGTCCTTCTGATGATTACTCCCAATACACACTTGTGCTGCACTGATAAGATAGATAAAGATGCATGGAACTGGAAAGGGGCTGGCTAACTCTGGTTCAGACCCTGCTTCTGTTCCTTTCCTTAATAAACTCCTCTTGGTCCCCAAACTGGCCTTCTCTACTTTCTGCAGATTATCACCTCATTTCTATCCTGTGGGAATATTCAGAAACTCTTCATAATTGATATGTTTCCTCCATTTATGAAGGCACTGCCCTAGTCTAAGCAAGCTCTGCCCAAACTAAGCTATTGAGACAGGCTCCTCACTTATCTTTGCATTTCCATTCCTACATTTACTGCCTCACCGCCCCCCCCCGCCAACGTATTTTATAGTAACACCACTTCATAACTTTCTGAATTGTAAATCTACACAGCCCACACTCTTCAACTTAAAATGTCCCAAGCTAGTTACAAGGCTCCATGTGATACAGCCACATCTCTTTCCACTTTTACTTTGAGCCACTCCCCTCCTTTTTTATTGTAACCCATCTATACCTACTCTCTTCAGTTTCTCAGATGCTCCCTCTCCCTTCTCAAGGCAACAGACTTCCTCCCTCTAAATGCTTCTGCTCCCTATCTATGCTCCCACTTTCCTTTCTATAATTTTCTTATGTTGTTCCCTAGATAACATCTTCAATGTCATCTCCTCAGTGAGGTTTTCACTGGTCAACTTATCTAATATCCTCTGTGTCCTTCCTGACAATAACAGTTACATAATATATATATTCATGCAGTACTGATCATAATTCATATGTATAGATATATCATTGTATGAAAGCATTTATTGGTTTTATCAGGGTAATGGATTAATGGTGCTTTTAGTAATTTGTTTTTCTCAGATGTCCAGATTACATTCTTATAATTATTTACAACTTTAAAAAATAATTTTGAAAAATACTTCATTTTAGTGTAGAATATTAGTAAATTGAAAACTTTAAATGTAACATTCATAAAACATAAAACCTCTACATTTCAAAAACACCTACTCTGTAGATATTCATTGAGATCTAGTTGAAGCACATTAACTTAGAAGATGAGTTTTTATTTTTTATTTTCATAAATGGTGATTTTTTTTTAATTATAAAATAATTATAACATTCCCCCAGTCAATTACTACCCATGTCCTATCAATTCATTAGTGGACTTTTCAAAATGTGGTATCTGTCTGCCATAGAATATTACTCGGCCTTAAAAAAGATGAATTAATGTCTTTTGAAACAATTTGACAATTTGACTCTAAGTAAAGTATTTCAAGAATAGAAAAACAGGGTGATGCCTGTGGCTCAAAGGAGTAGGGCGCCGGCCCCATATGCTGGAGGTGGCGGGTTCAAACCCAGCCCCAGCTAAAAACTGTAAAAAAAAAGAAAGGAATAGAAAAACAAACACCTTAAGTACTTGTTATGGAATTGGAACTAACCAATCAGCACACATATGTACTGTAAAACTCAATGGAAATCAAACAGGAGGGAAGGGGAAAGAGGCATGGAGTGAAAATGTACCTAACAGGTACAATGAACACAATCTGGGCGTATAAGGCACACCCAGACTCAAACATTAGAAAAGCAATCCAGGTAACTAAGAACAGTTGTGGACTTGTAGTACTTGAATTTTAAGGCCTTGTTGGAGATATTAAAGCCACATAACCCTGCCTCAAAGTTGCTAAAAGTTAGATCAAACTGATCAGCCTCTTAATCTGTTGTTTTAATAAAGAACATAGTGTTTCTTTTTGAAAAAACATGCATAAGACAATAAAATAGAATATGATATGATATACAAAAACATAATATCTGTACATTAAATGTATTTTTTAATCTACTATAACTCCTACTGTTCTTTTAGACCCAATATCCAATAACATAAGAAATGCAAAGACATTTGAAAACATGACTTGTACATAGTCAAGAGAAAAACAAAGACAAATGTAACAAAAACATTTGTGTCCCCATAATATTTTGAAAATAAAATAATTTCAGGCCAACAGAAAAGTTATGATAACATAAAAAGCTCCCATAAATCTTTTAGCCAGAATTCCCATTTATTATCATTTCCCATGCTTTAACATATTTGCTTTATTGTTACATACACAAAGATGCATAAAATATAATTTTCCTAAGATATTTAATGTATGGAATATTTCACATATATTATCTTTGTGCAGGAGCCAGTATAATCTTATTATTGTTCCATTTTAAGGATATGTGTGGCTAAGGTGGGCAATTAACATTTTAAATTTTACCATAATTAATAATAATAAGATCATTCCCTTTTCCTTTCCAGGAGTGTTAATAAAATAATTAATTAATATAAAATAATCATCAATTAATCTGGACAGACACTAGCTATGTATGACCAACATATGATCATATAGATGAAAAAGATCCCTTAGGTGATTTCTAGGTGATCATAATATATATGATCATGTAGGTGTTAATTCATGTTTACTTTTTAAAATCTATTTCTGTCTGAAACTTTCATCATCCTTTATTTGATGGTTCATATTAGAGAACTCATGTTAATAGTACCTATGATAAAATTATAATTTTAGAAGCATTAATTCATTTTTTCATCATAATCTTTGATAGAATTATTACGGAGTGAGACAACCAAGGTATTTAGTGGTTAAAATTTATTTTCTTTTCAGTTAATAAGTGGCTTTGCTGGGATTCACACCTAGGGATGGTGGATTCTAGACCACATGCTTTTGACTTTGATGCAACTACATCTAACTAGTCTGTACTGGATAATTCTTGACAAAGAATAGAAATGAAAACTAAGATATAATTGTTAAATGGAAACTATAATGACTTTAGGAAAACAAACCAATTGCTAAAAGTGATGGGAACAGGATGCACTAAGAAGAATGAAGCAGAAATACAAAATGAAAAATTACAAAGAATTTTTCAGCATGTTTTGTCTATAGAATCAAGTGATATGTATGGGCCAATCTATATATGCTTCAGCAATTCCCACTGGAAAAAAATGTCTGATTCAGCATCCCGTTTTACCAGGAGATATCTGACAGCTTGTATCTATTGTAAATGACATGCATTAAAACAAGATTGTTCTCCATCTGCTAGAAAGTAAGCAGGGGTTTCTATTATAACTAGGTTTGGGGAGCAGATGAATCAGTTACTTAGAATAGTGAGGTGCACTGGGCAAGACAATGACCTTTTACAAGGGTATGGTAGGTAGAGCAAATGCAAAATCCCCTAGGAGGAATAAGAGGAGCAAACACGGCTCTCAGAGGCGTTTTTGGCATAAATAACTACCCTTAGTGGGGCAGAGTTAATTAGAAGAAATGGAACATATGTTGGTAAATAATAGGAAAAACCTTTTTCCAATTAGCAATCAATCTTGAAATTTCTCTGTGTTTTCCTCCATTTGAAATCATTGGAGGTTTCTGGAAACTCCACCAATGGCTTGCATTGCAAAGTTTTCCACAACAGCCACAAATGATTAAAGTGAAAAGAACTGAAGTATCACTGATCTTGTATGCAGTAACATGCAGGAACAGAAATTACAAAGACAATAGCAACAGAATTATAATTGTTATGTAGTGAGGAAAAGTCCTTTCTAAAAACAAAAGTTTGAGATTTCATCACTTAATCAAAATTGACAACTGGAACCAACCAGTGCAACATCAGCAAGATGCAAGTGTGGACGTGGAGACAGGATGAGGGGACAGGTTGGCACAAAAAATGATACCCCTCCTTCCACTACCAAAAAAAAAGTCCAAATCTGATGCTATTCAAGGTAGAGATCTTGTTTTTTAATAGCAAATAAAAAACCAAGCACCAACCTCAAAAAATGACAGCGAAAGAAGTATTTTCTCTTACATGGGTAAGTCAACTAGTCCTTACTTTTGAGTAAAACAGGATTCTCATGACTCTGCTTTCTCTAATATGTGGCAGTGCCTCGTTTGATTTCTGTCACACTGCTCCTGTAACGAGCCGGGTTTCATGTTGAGCTTAAATTGTGAGGAGAAAGCACAGTTACGGCTCCATCAGTCCTCAGTTTTTAAAACTGTAATATTTTCTTCTCAAACTATGACTTCAATGGTGAGGAAAAATACAGGTCAATAAATCCACTTTCCACATTTGAAGAAACAGCAATATTTACCCACCCCCTCTCCTCACCCATTATAAAGCTGTCTTGTGCAATGTCAGCTTATTAACAAGGGCTTGGTGGGCGTGGAGAAACAGAGCCCATCATTGTAATTGTGGTAAAAAGCACATGGGAAGATTTCTTCTCTTCTTTCAAGTTATATATTTAGGGGAACCAAGAAAACACTCTTGAATTACACCCTTGTGGCCATAAAAGAGTTAATAGTGTTTCTAAAGGTGTTCAGTTTTCTATTTAGGAAGTAGCTGAGTGAGGAAAGAGGCTGAATTCAGGCTCATCCAGAATTCATAGTTTAGTCATTACACCAAAAGCACAGGAGAAAGGTATCTGTGGAATTGGATTGTGAATGAGTGAGAATGTGGAATTCCTGGATGTCAGAACTAAGGCAGAAATGATACAATTATTCTAAAATTAGTCATCTGTTTCCTGATTGATCCACAATTATAGTCATAGGCTCACTCGTAACAGTTTCTTTTTTCCTTTAAAGAAAAAATAATAGATTTGATTTTTTATAGCTGTTTTAGGTTTACAGAAAATTGTTCTGTATAAGAACAATAAGGAGTTCTTATATTCCTCCTTTCTTCCTCACTCACAATGTCTCCTATTAACATCTTGCATTAATATGTTACACTTGTTACAATTAATGAACTGATCTGATGCACTGTTATTGACTAATGTCCGTAGGATACAGGAGCGTTCACTTTTTGTGTTTATAGTTCTATGGACTTTGACAAATGCTTAGTGACAAGTAGTCATCATTGCAGCATCACATATAAATCCTCTGTGCTACAGCTACTCATCGCTTTCTCCTCCTTCACCTTAACCCCCGGTAACCAGTGATCTTTTTGGTTTCCCCATAGCTTCTTCCTTTCTGAAATGTCACAGAGTTTCTTCCTTTAAATTTTCAGCAACAAATTCTATGTGTCATTTCTATTCATCTTCATGGAGCCGATACAAATGGGAGCTGCCCCATGTTAAGGTGCAAATTTCTTACATCGTATATTCTCCAGTGCTGTTTCCCTTGCAGCTGATAGCCAGTCATTTATGTGAAAGTGGCATGCCACAAAATTTCCGACCACCTTCTCTTAAAACCTACCAGTTTAAATCTAACTAACTGTGGCTATAGTGTGGGGTTAAACGTGCAGGTTGTTGAGGGAACACTGCTTGAGTTTGAATCCTAACTGCAGCACTTTAACTGGTTCTTTTACCATGGCCAAAAGAACATCTCCAGCCCTCATCTTTAAAAAGGAATAAAAAGACTATGAACCTCACAAGATACTATGAAGGTGAAATGCATCAATGCAGAGGAAGTACTTAGAAAATGACTGGTATAAAGTAAACTGTCAGTAATGTTATTTCAAAGATATAATGTAATGTTCTTCCTAATTCAAACCTCCCAGAAAACGCGACCACATTTCATAACTTAGATGTAAGTTATGAAAAATACCATTAAATAGAAATATTTAAGGCAAGGAACTTTGATCCTTTAAATCTGCTTGTAATATTACTGGCTAAAATGAATATTCTTATTTCATTTGGGGATACATAGTTTTTGGTTTTAATCACAATAATACTTAAGCCTTAATCCCATAGATTATAAACAAGTTGTATGAGCTGTGGAAATTCACTATTATTCACCGTAGGCCATTTGTTTTAATAAAATTGTTCTATAAATCATGCATATTAAATTGACTGACAAGTGGAATCTGAGAAATGTAAGAACCCCAGGAAAAAAACAAGATTTAAAAGAGCCAAACATGCCTTAACATAGATTTTCCTTATTAGTGAATAGAGAAGATATAAGCATTATCAGTCACTCTTCTTGGGCCTTTAGCTTCTTTGAGTAATAAATAGGAATATATAAAGGTCCAAAGAGTAAGAGAGCCTACTGGAGGCAGAATTTACATCAGGTAGCCCCCTTTTGTAACTAACCTTATCTTCAATGATATAAGCCTATCTCTTAATTATTGGGAAATCACTAATGATTCCTAAAATAACATTCCTTCTGAAATAAACTGAAGATTTATTTTTTAAATGTAGCATATTTCAAAACCAGAAACACAACATCTACACAATTTTAATAATTACCTTGTTGAGGTAAGCATCACCTTGCCTGGTATTATTGATGCAATTGTCACAACCATCTGTGTCATCATCATTGTCATCATCACAAGCATCATTATCATTCTTATCTATTATTTTCAGGACTGTGATAAAAAAAAACCTTCAAAACATCCATCAAAGAAGAATGCAGTTTTGCTCATAAGTAATTTACATTCCATAGCAAATATTTCCATGACAATGATTCCATATCTCTCTTACATTCTTATGGAAACTCTTTCAGTTTTGTTTTCTACAATTCTTTTTCAGAACAGAAACTTGATTTTATTTAGATAGCCACCATTCCTCATCCCTCTAATTCCCACAGGAAAAACTGAACCCACCTCCAAATCTTGGGATGGACTCTGATTAATCAAAAGCAAAGCAACACGTATTCGTTTTCCAGCCACTATAATGATGTTGTTCTGACTACAAGAAAGCAAACTTATTTGGCCCATTCAGACTGAAATGATTGATTTATAGTCTTTCTTTTGAGACCAGATTTCTCTTCTTTTCCTCCTACGTGAGCATAAATGAGAAGCTGTCTGCAATTGCTGCGGCCACCAACCTTGTCATCACGATGGAAAAGGAGTTAAGATGCAGCTCTGGATGGCAAAGCAAACATATGAAGGAATGTGGCTCTCTGAGGGTATCGCTGAAGCACCAGTTTGACCAGTCCTCAGTACAACCAAACGTGCTCTTCTCTGATCTTCCTCTAATGTGAAATAATATAGCTATATTCTAAGTCATTTGAATTGGGATTTCTTTTATTGCCAAAAGTATTCTAAAACATACCAACAATTACCGGTATTAGGCTATATATGCACTATTTCAATTCCCCTTGCCTTTTCTTCTACCACTAGTGTTATCCCCCGGAATAATCCCTTTCATGCTTCACACTCAGATGCACCTTCTGTAAGGACTACCTTTGATCCAAGACACCAAGTGTAAAAAAACAAGACTTTCTAGAGACTGAAGGTAGTGGTAAGATTGTAAGAAGAACAAACAGAAGAAGAACGATTCTTCTTTTTTTTTTGTTTTCAGTTTTTGGCCAGGGCTGGGTTTGAACCCACCACCTCTAGCATATGGAGCTGGGGCGCCCTACTCCCACAGGTGCTGCCCAAGGTTGGAAGTTTTTTTTTTTTTTTTTTTGCAGTTTTTGGACAGGGTTGCATTTGAACCTGCCACCTCCTGTATACGGGCCCTACTCCTTTGAGCCACAGGCACCACCCAGAACAATTATTCTAATATCTGGAAGAGTTGAAAATAAAACCTTCTTACAGTGTTTCTAGTCCTTCAGAAAAGAAGATGCTTGGGTTCGAGGAATCTGGCACCAGGGATTTGGAGAAATTGCCCCATTGTGGAGATGCTATTATTTTCCTGTTTGGGTAGTGCCTAATTTATTTGTTTCTCTGAATATTTGTTTTCAAAGTAAACTTTTAATAGGTGATTTGAATTCTTGACTATCTCAAGAGGAAGGATGAATCAAATGTAAATGACTCAAGTTAAAATGACAAACCTGAATTTTGAGCATCCAGTGGATTTGAAAAAAGATAACCCCACCCAATTTGCAATATTTTACTTTTTCAAATAAAGGCTTTGACAGGCTAAGCGAACCTGATCTTCATTTAATTCATTAGTTGCCAGAAAGCAAAAATTAAGTAAATAAAATTACATAGTAGTAATAGTACAGTTGTCTGTCAGTCAGAAACTAATGTTGTCCCCTACCTTTCTAAAACGTGGAATGGTCGGCTACTTTTAAACTAGAAAATATATTAACTAGTGCCTTGCCTCCAGATATGACCAAATGACTAAAGGTCATTGCTGGAATGGAGCAGAACTGAGGCATAAACTCCACTGAAGTGGACTAATAAAAAAAAAAAAGATGTACCCTTTTTACTTGTGGTCAAAATAAGAGAATTTTGAAGTCAGAAAGGATATGAGAGGCACAGGAGGAAAGGAACCTGTATCTCTCAATCACAATGTAGAAAAAAACTGCCTGGTAGCTAGGAACATATGCATTGGGTTCTAATTTGAAAAACAAACAAACAAAACCTCTCTTGTGCCAATCCACTGAGTAGTTGTCACTACAAGTACAGTGCTACATTTATAAAAACTGAAAATATGTTATATTGGCTTAGTAGTAAAGTAATAGGCAGTAGGGTAACTATCATTGCAGTTGGAAATATTTAGTGTTAGAAACATTCGGTAAAAACTATGTATGTATATATCTCTTTTGTAGTATCTTGGAAGGAAAAAGAAATGCTTATTGAGCATAGAGTTTCAAAGAGAAAAGTTAGAAAGTGTAATATTAATAGTTGAATTAGTTACTTACTGATTACTGTGGCCAGGTATTATAATCCAAAATAAATCAATGTAAGGAAGAATTGGCTAATTGAGAGTAAAAAATAAAAGAACAGAACAAGTCTGAAGTTGAGGGCTTCCAGGTGTGGTAAAGTCAACTGCTTCTAGAATCTGAACAGTGAGAGAAAATATTGAAAATTGCTTCAAGCAACAAAAGGCAATTGCAACTTATCAATTAAATAAAGAGATTTAGCCTTCAGACAAAAGGCATTTATTTCACACTGAAACATTGTTTTGGACGGCCTCAAAGTAACCACCAATAAATTGAAAGAAAAAGCTAAGAGGGTGAGATGCAAAGAAATAAATCAAGCTTGCTAATAATTTCCAGAATATAACTTGGAAGGTTACTATTGGTGTTTAGAGGGAAGGAGAAGCAAATAAATAAAAATGCCACTAATTTTCAGTCAAATTTATACACCAAAAGGCATGAGTCTAGCTTGCTAAATCTTTTGTCTTTTCAGATCTTGAAAGAAGCTGAAAAAGCAAGAAACAGATACTGAAACATATAGAGCCCCCCAGGGACCAACTTCAGATACAGTGCAGTGCAGAGCACAACAGGGGAGAAAGAGCCTCTTGTTGGAAGCCTAAGTATGGAGCAATGGACAAGAGGAAACCCAGCAGAGAAAAGAGTGAGTCCAGGAAGTGACTTCTCAACCCCCAGAGCAGGAGGTCTCTACCTTACTCGCTTTGCTCTGACCAATGAGCTGGATTTGGACCTGGCTCCAGACCCAGTGGTTTGTGAGCCTCCCAGTATTCACTTTTTTATATAGGAGTTTTTTGATATTTTCATTTTATACAGGGTGCTATTTTATACAGGACCACGATTTTGTCTAGCATGTATAGGTGCTAATGGCTGAGTGTATCTTGTTTTTTGGTTCACAGACTGCTGAACCAACGGAACCATAAAAGTCCATGATGGAAAGGACCATAAATCTCCAGGAGACCCTGTACCCTCACCTAAATGTAATGCATTCTATGGGGAATGCATTATATATATTGGGGAAAAATATTTGTGTATATTTTGTAGGCAGAAGAAAGTATTCCTGTAGAATAACCAACTGTTCATTGAAAATGCATGCTGTCCCTTCTGTAGTATGTTGGTGCCATTAGTAAGTAATTGCCCAACCAAGTGCTGGATTTTCCTGATCCCCTCTCAGCTATGTCCATAAATATTCACTAATTTTCCCCTTTCTGCCAGTTGGGAGCAGAGTATTTCAAGGTCCCATGAGAGTCTAAGATTATAAGATGAAAGAGGAAATTTGATCCTTAAATAACAACCAAGAGGAAAGCTGATCATAAACCTATAACACCCTCCCTGGAGTTACAGATGAATCTTAAATACAATTGTATTGTGCTGTCACAATTTTGGAGTTCATAAAGGTAACTATCCTTATCCTAATAAATACTCTTTTAATAAGGAGATGGTTCTGTTGATATTCATTCAAAGCTTAGTGTGTACTGTCTGAAAATTATACTTGTTTTATGCAATCAATTTCCTCAATAAGTAAATTAAGTTTCTGGGTATGCATCTGAAATTTTTAATGAATTAAATTTATAACACAACAAATAATCTTAAAAGTTTTTGCCCTTATTAAAAAGTTAACCCAAGACCTTATCAATTTGGAATTTTATGATCATAATAAAGTTTGAAACACTTTAGATAGGTCTATGATTGAATTTATGAGTTAAATTAAGTCCTTAATTGCATTTAAATTAATTAGGTTCCCAATTCTACATTCCATTTTGGATTAGAAAGGAGGCTTCTGGAAGGCAAGAATATTCCCTTTTTATGTTGCTTTTAAATCTCATTTTATGCTCCACTAAGACAGGTTTAGGGAGCAAATACAAAGATTTACTAAATAATTTGGTTGATGATATGCCGATCGCTACAAAAGTTTTGAGACACACTGTGTTAAGTCCAATATTTCATTCACTTCCAAGCAACACAGCGTCCTTTCTGATTCACCTGTGCAAGTTTAAACTTGCTCAGCTTATTGGTGTTGCTGAGAGGGCTTCATTTGTTTCCTCCTGTGTGGATTTTATGTTTGTTTTTTGGGTTTTTTTTTTTGTTTTGTTTTGGTGTGTGTGTGTGTATCTCAAAACTTTCATAATGACCCACATAATGTTTCCATGTTACATTCAATTGTTAGAACAAAGACTAAAAAAAAAAATTCTTATTTTTGTTTTTAACGGGCAGCACTAAATTGTTTCAAGATGATACTGGGATAATTTATCTATAGTTAATGGTTTATCTATGCATGACATTTATCCCAATTGTTTGTAAAGACAATTATTTTCCTAAAACCAGAAGAAGGCCAATACCTTTAACATTTGCCTTACTCTTTTGTATGATTAAAAAAAAAATTATTGAAAAAAACCACCTTACATTTGAAATCATCTACGTTGCCCTAAAGCTAGGCCGGTTTCTTTAAGTCAAACCACTAAGATCCTGGCTAAAGGGAAAATATCAGTTTTGGTTCAATATCCTGCAAGGCTCAGCAGTCAAGCAGAACAAACATAACAATATAAATGCTGAATGTTGGTTTTCATTTTTTCTTCTTTGGTTGATTCCAGTAAAATACTGAATTTATGCTATATATTAAAAAGTGATAATGCACTCATGGAATTTTGACAAACACTTATTTCATTGTTTTTAATTTTTGTCCTTTCTTTATGGTGCTTAAAAACTAATGATACCGGATTTTTGATACTGAATTTCCAGGCTCTTGGTCTCGGCAGTTCGAAGAATGAAGTGACGTACCACAGGATAGGTTTTACTCAATAGGTATAAGTGTTACAGCTCTTATAACAAGTCAAACTTTCTTATAGAGTAGGATTAGCAGTAATATAGGTTTTATAATCTGAGTGTTACAGCTCTTACAGAGGGGCAAACCCCTTTGAATGTGTTTACAGCTCTTACAAAGGAGCACTTATTCTTCACCTCTCCAGCTTCCCTCTGCCCCTGAAAGGTGCCCATGTGTCGGAGGGCCATTTCTAGAGCTGCCATCCTTTTTTGATCCCTTTTCTCTTTTTCTTCCTCTTTCTCCTGATCTCGGTTATAAAAGACCATGGTGGTCATTTTAAGAAGATTCTCCAGGTTATGATCTGGGGCCTAGAGCCAATTTCTGGAGTTTTCTTTGAATGTCTAGAGCCGCTTGAGTGATAAATTTGTCCTTTAAAATAATTTGGCCCTCTATGGAATCGGGTGTCAATTGGGTGTGTTTTCTTATTGCCTCCCAAAGCCACTCAAGAAAAGCAAAGGGACTTTCATTTTGCTCCTGGCAAATAGTAGATAACTTAGTATAATTCACAGGCTTTTTCTTGGATCGGTATAAACCTTCTAGAATACATGTTAGGAAGTGTTTACGTGACCAGTCACCTTCCCCTTCAGGGTTCCATTCAGGATCCTGAAAGGGAATTGCCTGTCTTCCCGTGGGGTATCTGTCCTTTTCTTCAGGAGACATGCCACCATCAGTATTAGACATAAACCATAAATCACCCCAGTTTCTTGCTTCATTTAGGACTTCATTCTTTTCATTAAGCATTAGCGTTTGATTTAGTAATAACATTATGTCCCTCCAAGTGAGGGCAAAGCTCTGTCCTAACCCTTGGAGAACATCTATGTGCTTATCAGGGTCATCGGAAAATTTTCCTAAATCGACTTTACTTTGCTTTAAATCTGTTAAAGAAAATGGTGTGTATATTCATGCAGTTCCCCTTTCACCCCTAGCAGTCGCGACTAAGGGACACAAAGAAGCATATGGTTGCCTTCTGGGGGCCCCTGCAGGACCAGAAAAAACTCTTGTTATAGCCTCCCTCCTGGGGTCTTCTGAACACATGGAGGAGGGTGTGGAAGAAGTAGATGGTGGGCTTGATCTAGGTAGTAATGGTGTCTCCCTTAAGAATTCCTGACAGGCTTTACACAATTGTGGGGGTCTGTTCCTGAGGTAAAGAACACTTGCACATAGGGTATCTCAGACCACTTTTCTTCTTGTTTACAAAATGCGTCTAGTTGGGAAATGGTGTTATAATTAAGAGTACCCTCTGGGGGCCATTGTTCACCAGTGGAGAGTTGATACTGAGGCCAGGCCTGGGTGCAGAAGAAAACCATACATTCCTTTTTATGTGCCTGGGGATCAAACATGTCCCAGTGCTTCAGAATACAGCCCAGCAGGGTATTCTCTCGAAGAGAGAATATGTACCCATCTGTGAGAAAGAACAAATGGCCAGCGTTTCAATCAATCCCACCCCGTATTCTTGAGTTGTCCAGAACATCCTCTAACCAACCCAAGAAGCTTTCTGACCAAACAAAAGGAAGTATCTTTTTAATGCTTGGGGAAGAAACCCTGGGGAGAGTAGCCTCCTCAGCTCTTGTGCTTGTCTGGAATTAGCCACTTTTACCAGTGTAGCGCTTTGTGCCCACTGGTTCTCCTGTGCTTATATTGTGCCGGCAGCACTGCCCGAGAAATCAGGTCCAAGGAGCCTTGGTCCCACCTGATACATGTATTCTGCCCCCCTCCTTTCTGCCCCTTTCCCCCCCTAGCCTCAGAGTATCAATCAAAGTGGGGATAAGCCCCATCCTGGAGAAAATGGTTGTGCAATGTTGCACATTTAACGCTATAAAATCCATGCAACCTTTTACTAAATTCCTCCTAATAAATAGGAAAATAGGCTTTCTGGCCTGAGCAGGGTTTGGGTGTTAAATATAGCAAAGTAATGATATAAATTAGGGCTGAGTTGAGAGACTTTTTGAAATTTTGTATCATAATTAGTTGCACTTAGCCGAAGTCTTAGAGAAACCTAGAATTATTTTAAATTTTCTTACACCAGAAGAAATCAAATACCCAGGGTCATGAATGGTAGCCAAAGTTTAGGGCCACTCCCACTTTGGGGGAGTCATTCTGGGTTTCCCTTTGCAGGTCTCTGGTTGCCCAGACAAACTATGGAGGGGAGTCATTTCGCCATTGGTTTGGGGCTGACTTTCTCTTTAACAAGGTCAGTTTTTTTCTAGACACATAATAAGCTAATATAATTTAGTTTTGCAATGCAAGGCAATAAAAAGGATCTTATAACACATCTATAATACTTGAAACACTTAAAACATTTGAAAAATATCAGAATTAACCAGTAACAAACCCAACTAAATATATAAAGCAATTCTTTACCAACATTCAAAGTATGTAAACTACAAGGAGAGAGAGAGAAGCAGCAGAGGTTTATAGAGATAACTAGGAGACATTTGGGACCATTGAAGAGAGAAGATAGTAAAAGCTGGGAGAGCACAAGTTTTCAGAGGCTCTCCTAGGTCCTGGGGTCAGAACCATTGCTGGGGATCCCAGGGCCTCTGGGTGTTACCTCCTCCTTACTTGGTTCTCAACCAGGGAAAAGGAATAAACAGAGGACAGGATCAGGTTCCCTTTGTCTTCTTTCTGAAATGAAGGAAAATCAGAAAGTTTGCTCCTCTCGCCTGTGACCTTGAAGTCAACATTCACACTACGCATATTATCAGGCTGGTGGGCAATCTCCAGTAGGATCATGATAGAGAAAAATAGGACAGAGGTAAGCGGTCCCATTGCTTACCACAGATGTTTTCTATCCTCGTTTTTCCGGGAACTTGGTCTTTTCTCCTGGCTGGCTCGCCAAATCTGATGCCGGATTTTTGATACTAAATTTCCAGGCTCTTGGTCTCGGCGGTTCGAAGAATGAAGCACGGACCACAGGATAGGTTTTATTCAACAGGTGTAAGTGTTAAAGCTCTTATAACAAGCCAAACCTCCTTGTAGAGTAGGATTAGCAATAAGATAGGTTTTATAATCTGAGTGCTACAGCTCTTACAAAGGGGCGAACCCCTTTGCATGTGTTTACAGCTCTTAGAAAGGGGTGAACCCCCTTGTGAGTGTTTACAGCTCTCACAAAGGGGCAAATCTCATAGAGCAGGATACAAGTGTTACAGAGCCAAACCTCTTTGCTCTTCTGCTCTTTCTCCTTTCTGCCGAGTCTGTGCTCAGGGTCTCTGGCTTATACAGGGGCAGTTATCTAATGAGTTTTTGGGTCTTGAAAATAGACTAATCGTGAATAGGTTTTGAAAATGGACCAATCAGGGATGCACTGGAGGAATCGCCAGAAGTCCCTGTGAGGAGACAGCAGGGCGCCAGCCAATGTCTTCTCCTGTACGTGTTCAGTTTCTTTGGCTACTGGAGCCTCTATTGGGGGAGGGAAGCCCCCACCACCTCCCCCACCCCCACTTGCCTACGCTCTTGCTGGTTCCCCTGCCGGCTGCCGCCAACACCCCCTGGACAGAGGACAGAGGTTCTCCTAGCCCTGCTCGGCTGAGCTGGCTGGGGCACCACTTGTCGGGTATCATTATCAGTACAGTAGGCCTAGTTCCTTATGTTAAGCACCTGTGTATGCTGACCAGTTTGTCACAGTCCCTTGGATGGTCAACTTAGGGAGGTTTTATATGTGTATATACATATCCACACAAACAACATACATACATACACACACACATCTCTTGGTTTTGTTTCTCTGGAGAACCCTGATACAGTACTTTATCAGGAAAAGAGAGAGTGAGTTGGAATTTGCAGAGATTGCCGTGCCCATGCTTCTAGGTGCCATGAGATGAAAGGAGCTTTGAGTAGTCTGTTCTTTACGAAATGCTGGTTTTCCTGCCATGTTCACATTACATCTTTCTCACCATGTGCCCTGTCTGAAAAATTTAAGAGCATCTCCCTTTGACATTTGAATCTCTAACAAACCTAACAAATTAGCACAGGCCTAAAAAGCCAGGCTGAAGAGAATGAGGTGCAGGACCTAGTGAATATCAGAGAGTGAATGTCAGGTTGAATATGGTGACCCTAAGGTGATAGTTCTACCGAGTCTTGATAAACAAGTTTCCAAATTGAGTTAATTTTTCCCCTGGTGAATTTAGAACATTCTAATGGTTTAATAAGATTCTTAATAACAACAACAAAAAAGTAAAGTGTGATTCATCGTGTCAGCACTTTATATTTTAAGGTTATTAGCACACAGTGACATACTTTTAAATAATAAATACATGTGCGGAGATGATTTTTTAAATATTCCCTTGTATATCCTTTTACTTCGTGACCCTTCTTTGCTTCCCACCCTCAACAAATTGGAGTAGCTAGACAGCATGCTTACAGCCCTAGGGAAAAAATACCAAAGCAAAATTCAGAGAACAAAGAGACAAAGCTATGGCTTATGAGTTTCAAAATAGGCTGCTGAAACCCTTGCCAGAGGTAATAGTTTTGAAAGGGTTTCTCAGCCCCAGAAGCCATGCCTTTGAATATCAAAAAGCCACAGCCTACCCTGAACAATAGATTAGGGAAAATAGCCTCCCCTCCAGCTCTGGGGCAAAGTACAGATACCCTGGACTGGGTGGACAGGAAGACAGCAGAAGAAGAGAGTAAGGAGAGGGTGTGCATTGCTAAGCCTTAGAGACACCACTGTGGTCTCTTAGCCCTTCAGCTGTTGCTTGTGAGACCTAGCGGAGGTCTGATCTGGGGTAAATGCCCCCAGTTTCTTAGCCTTAGAGCTATTGATATTTGGGCTGGATAATTTTTTAGTTTTTGAGACAGTATCATTCTGTCACCCCAAGCTGGAGCAGTAGTGCAATCATGGCTCACTGCAACCTCCCGGGTTTAAGCAATCCTCCATCCTCAGCCACTGGAAGAGCCGGTGTAGCTAGAATCACTTTCTCTCTCTCTCTCTCTCTCTCTGCCAGGTACTGGGTCTCGGGAGACTTGAAAAATGAATCTGCGGACCATGAATAAGCACAAAACCAGATTAATAAGAAAGGAAAAAAAGACAAAACCTTTGGCACAAAGCCTTTGGGGGCCTTCTGTCCAGAGCAATTGTTTTTCAACCTTTGTTATCTCATGCCTCCTTGAACCTATAGTTAAACTTTTGAGGCACACTTAAATGATATTGATCAAAAAAAAAAAAAAAGAGTGAATACAAAGGAATATAATTACTGTGCTTTGAACTTCTTCCAAAAATAATTCAATTAATGATGTTTAAAATTTTTCATGGCGCACCTAAGATCCTTTCTCAGCACACAGGTTGAAAATCACTGGTCTAGGGATTTATATACAGCTTCTCCTACCCTGTGCAGCAGGGGAGAGAGGAAATGTTACATCTGTTTGGTGCCAGGGGCCTGAGGGCAGAAGTTAATTTTAAAACTGTTTCCCTGCAGGAATTTGGTCTCCCTCTGTTCAGGGTGTGTTCTCTGTGGTGGGACACTAATCTTGTTTAGAGTGTGTTTTCTGCTCCTGGAGTGGCAGCTTAGGTGGGACTCTGGTCACACTGACTCTTGGACCTGCTTGGGGCCAAAGAAAGTAGTTGAGCTTGCTTAAGCCTAGAAAACACGGTTCATGTCCAACCCTGAGTCGGGGAACCTATATCACTGGGACTTGAGGCACATTTCAGAATGCCAGGCTATTTAAAAAAATTTTTGTGGAGACAGGATCTTGCTGTTTTTCAGGTTGGTCTTGAATTCCTGAGCTCAAGCAATCCACCCGCCTCAGCCTCTCAAAGTGTTATTACCCTGCACCTTGGTAATTTCTTTATTGTGAGATGCTGCCCTGTGCATTACAGGGTTTAGCAGCATCCCTGGTATCTCTCTGTTAGGGAGGTAGTTAAGAATGGCTCTAAAGGAGGGAGGACAAGGCAGGGGACTTCTGTCCCAAGTGATTGCTCACACCTGGGGAGGAGGGACCATCCTACCAATCTACCAATCAGAACTCAAGGTTTGCCAACTGCAAAAGGCCGTAGAAGACTATCTAGGTTCAATAGTCTTGAAGGTGACCTAGAACAGCCTTAAGACCAATTATCATGCTGTCTACACCCCCTCGATGGGCTCTCACAAAGGCTCATGGGAGGTCCACATGCAGGGTAAGACTCTGGTTCCAAGGTGAGCCCTGAACCATGAGGTAGGCCTGACCCGGTCTCTTTTATAAAGAGAACCACTGTCCATGACTTTGTCTTTGCCTTTTCCTTATTGCAACACTGGGGAGCCATTTGCTGTCTATGGCAAACATATCCTGCTCTGTAAGCCTATATCCTGCTCTTATTCTGTAATTCTGTTTTTTTTGTTTTTTTTTTTGAGATGGAGCCTCAAGCTATCCCCCTGGGTAGAGTGCCATGGCATCACAGCTCATAGCAACCTCCAACTCCTGGGCTCAAGTGAGTCTCCTGCCTCCGCCTCCCAAGTAGCTGGGACCACAGGCGCCTGTCACAACACCAGGCCATTTTTTGGTTGCAGCCATCATTGTTGTTTGGCGGGCCCGGGCTGGGGATTTGAACCCGCCACCTTAGGTATACGTGGCTGGCGCCTTAGCCGATTGAGCCACAGGTACCGAGCCTCTGTAATTCTTTCTCTTTTTCACTCTTTTTTTTTTTAACCTCAATATTAATCATAGACTTTATTTAATAATAATGTATTGGGGGTTTTTTATTGTGTTAAGACATTTATATTCTGCATTTAGCAAGTTTCACATGTACCCTTGTATCTTTTTCCCTTTTTTAATAGATATCACGCTTGCCTTTTTTGGGGATGTTTGGTCATTTTTTGACCAAGAGCACTCCAAGAACTGAAGACCCAGGCAGCTGCCTGAAATGCTGGTATTTGAGGACATAGGCATATCCTTGAAACCCAACATATCCAGTAAATACCGTAGTACTTCCCAATTGTGACAACCAAAAGTAACTTCAGACATTGCCAAACATCCCCTGAGAGTGGAGATAGGTGCACAAAACACCTGCAGCTAACAATGAGACATAGAAAGATAGAAACACATTACATATACATACATATCTTTCTAATAAAAAAAAGTTTACAGAAAACTCCAAAATTATAGAAAATCTCCATCGAAATAAAAAATAATCAATACTTCACCCACTCAGAAATAATCATGTTTTACGTACTCCAGTTTTTCCATACGTGTTCTTTATTTTCACAAAACCAAAAACTTGGGTTTAAAATACTATTCTGCAATCAGCAATTTTTTGCTCTGCAACATGTCATGATTTTCATAGAGGTATAGTTTTCCTTAATATGATTATAATCAGCCAATTAGATATTTAGGTTACTCCCAATATTTTTCCATCATTGGTGATGCTTTGAGGAAGTCTTTGATTATGTTATCAGGAAAAAAATTTTTTTCAAGTCTTCCTCTGTTGCCAGGCTAAAGTGTCATGGCGTCAGCCTAGCTCACAGCAATCTCTAACTCCTGGGTTCAACTGATCCTCCTGCCTCAGCCTCCTGAGTATATACGACTAGAGACGCCCACCGTAATGCCCAGCTAATTTATCTATTTTTAGTTGAAACAAATAAAGCCTCTTTCTCAGGCTGGTCTTGAACTCCTGAGTTCAAGGGATTCTCCCAATCCAGCCTCCTAGAATGCTAGGATTACAAGCATGAGCCACTACACCTGTTCAAAAATTTCTAATAAATATTCTTTTTTTTTTTGAGACAGAGTCTCAAGCTGTTGCCCTGGGTAGGGTGCCGTGGCATCACAGCTCATAGCAACCTCCAACTCCTGGGTTTAAGCAATTCTCTTGCCTCAGCCTCCCAAGTAGCAGGGACTATAGGCGCCCAC